>MNCI01026019.1:673811-702646 GCA_015680685.1 Gnetum montanum
ACAACAAACCAATGTGTGGATCTAGAGTATTAGCAAAGAAATTTTTGATAACATTGGGAGTGCTAGAGCATCTAGATCATGGAGGGGATTTCATTGGCTTCAAAAAACTTTGAATCCTTGTCCAAGTGAACCCCCATTTACTCTCCTATGGGCACTTCTTATACACCTTCCTTGAACTCATTCTTTATTTTTTAATAATGTTTTAAGATTTCATTTTTTGTGTGCAATTTATATTCGCCCTTAGTTATTCATATTTATCTTTTTCTTTTTGCATTACCCATTTTACAATTTTCAAGTCCCTAGGTGATTTGCTAGACCATCTAGGACACCTTGAATCCCATTTTTTGAAGGCCTTGGGAATTCAAGGTTAAGGTTGTTACACTAAGATTCTCAGTTTCCAGCAATCAAATGTTTTAGTCTCTACAAATGGTATCATCATCACTAACCATAACATGCTCCTTTCCTATCTTAGAAACCATTTTAAAGTTTTTTTTACTACTACCTTTATGAATGCTTCTTCCTTTAAGATAGATGCTATTAATTATCATGTTTTGGTTAACTCTACTATGTTACAAATTTTAAAAGTTGATATTACTCAAGATAAACTTCAAGAAACATGTTTTAAAATGAGCATTGGTAAAGCCCAAGGTTATCATGGCTTTCCAATTTACTTTTTTAAAAATCATTGGGATTTTATTAGCAATGATCTCTTCCAAGTTATTATCAATCTTTGTAAATAATTCAACTTCTACCAAAGTTTGGAGATCTTACTCAAATCTCCAACTAGTGACCCATCATACTTCTTAATGTGGTGATGAGTGGCTAGGTATTCCAACACTCTATTATAAAAATCACAAACATTCATGTGTGACTAGATCGTAATCCATGGATGAACAATGTAAGTATGCTAATGGTTGATAGTAGGTTCGCAATCATTGTCTTCTCATGTTAAGTTAGTAAAGTGCAAGTAGTATGGTTTAACTCTTAGTGAGGTATATGATATCATGATGTTGTGGGCTCAAATTAATCCTAAGTGGTTTCATAATGAAAATGAGAATAAATTCAAAATCTAGGTAATAACAAAAATTGAGATCCATCCTAGCCTATGGTAATAAGCATCCATTCTTGGCTTGCCATACATTCCTTGGGCTCATGTAATCATTACTGGGATTACCAAGTGAATTCACTACTAAGAAAATCAAATGAAGCCATTACTCAATCACCAAATGATTACACTTAATGCTCGAATGTAGTTATAATTATCTACCTTACTAATGGACATTTAAAAAGAAAAGTACTTAGAAAATGTGAAGAACCTAATCAAAGTAAACAAATTAGAAAATAAAAGTAAACTAAGTGAGATGTTACAATGATAAGAAACAGTCAAAGTAAATTAAGTGAGATGCTACGATGGTAAGAAACAATCTCTATCTTTATTTCTAAACATGAATTATGTCTACATATAATCTGTTGACCTTTTGGTATGTCAAAACCTTAAGGAAAATGGAGAACAAAGGATGTTTGCATGGTGTTGTATTTGCAAGACAAGATTATGGATGGGAACTTCATAGAGCTTTGGCAAGAACAAGATTATGGACAAGGACTTCACAATAGGCATGGACAAGGACCTCATTAGTAATTTAGGAGCAAGAGCAAAGGACTCACAAGAACATCATCAAGAACTTCTAGAGCATGCAAAATTTCAAGAGTAAGGATAAGGAATGAAGATTTTAAAGAGCAAAAGAAACTAAAGAAATATGTCTCCAAGAAACAACAGACATCTTGGTCAAAGTGAAGGAAAATCAAAATTACATCTCTAGAAAATAGCAGCCATCTTGGCTAAATTAAAGGTTGCTCAAATAAAGATGTCTTTGAAAAATAGTAGACATCTTTCTGTTGAGAAAGTGAATCATCATACTCTTGTTATTGTTCCTCATTGTACTATTTTTTTGTTTATTGTAATTGGTCAAAGTGAGGTGTACATCAAAGTACAAGGATCAACAAACTTAGTTACACTCATTCCTTATAATTGTTGTTATTTTTTAGTATCCTACAAGGTTGATGTGCTTCTTATGAGAAGGAAACTTGCTTGAACTTGTTGGGATCTTGCAAGAGTGAGTGTTGGTGTAGCGCCACAACACTCCAAAGTAGAGCTCAAGTTGTAAAGCTTGGGGGTCCCTAGAAATCACATTCTAAGCTTATGAGGACCTTGCGAGGTTGAGTGAATTCATGCTATCGAATCACTCTGAAGTAGAGCTTAGAGCCTATATAGGATGTGGTATCCTTCAAACCACATTTTGAGAGAAACAAAGTTTGAAGATATGCTAGTGAACTACCCTTTGAGTGTGGACTACCTAAGTTTGGGAACCACATTGATTTTTGTGTTGCTTTTTCTTAAATAATTTTAAATTTGGAGAACTTATTCATCACCCTTCCCCCCTTCTAAGTTCAACAATCCTCAACTAGTATCAAATCCTGGTACTCTTCTTTATCATCAACTTCAAGAGTGAACAATGAAGGGGACATCTTATACAAAGCCATCCATGTTCGATGGATTTTACTTCACCTATACAAAAGCTCTAATGTAACAATTCTTTAAATCTATGGAGTTCAAAGTTTGGGAGTCCATCCTTGAGGGCTACACTCCACCTATCAACAACTCCACTAGAACCATCAAGCCCTACAACAAATGGACACAAGAGAAGAAAGATAAGTTTATGTTGGACACAAAAGCCAAAAATTATTTATATTGCACTTTGAATAAATCTAGGTTTAATAGAGTAGTGGGTTGTAAAAAGGCCAAAGAAATTTGGAAAACATTAGAAACTATTATGAAGGAACCTCTATTATCAAACAATCTAAATTGTTAGTTTTGCAAAGCGAATATGATAAGCTTAAATTGAGAGATGGTGAGAAAATTAAAGATTACTTCTCTAGAGAAAATGATGTTATTGTAGCCATTACAGAAACTAGTAAACATTTTTTTGAGAGCAATGTCATCATCAAAATGATAAGAACACTTCAGCCGAAGTTTAGACCAAAGGTCATAGCCATGTAGAAAATTAGAGATTTCTCTACTCTGAAATTTGAAGAGCTTCAAAGTGCTCTCATTGCTTATGAAATGAACCTCATAAATGAAGGAGCTATTAAAGAAAAATCCATCACTCAAAAGACTACCTCTCAAGATGAAATTTCCTTTCTCTTAAGAAAGCTACAATGATTAATAGCAAGAAGAAACAAGGGGTCAAGTCAACAAAGATCCAATCTATTCAAAGGTAAAGAAAGAGGTAAAAACTTTTTAAATTCTAACATTGATTTATCTTTCATAAAATGTTGGATTTGTGGTGGAAGAGGTCATATGGCCTTAGAATGTTCTAGCAATATCAGGATGCAACAAAAGAACAAATTCAATGATGAGGAATTAAAAAAGAACAACTTGTAAATTCAATGATGAGGAATTGAAAAAGAACAACTTCTACACAAGCTGGGATGATGGTGAACAAAGTGAAGAGGAAGTAAATGAATCTACCAAAGATTCTCAACTCATATTCATGGCTCTAATGGAGGAAGATTCACCTTAAGATACTAATGATCTACAAGGTAAAAATAATTAAAGGTATAGTAAATTATGAGAAGAGATTCTCATCCTTCATTACTTAATTAGAAAAGTAAAGAAACTTTTGAATAGAAAGCTTGATGCAATTCACACTAATTTAAAAGGAGAGATCTCAGACATAAAAGCTAAGATTCATCAACTAAGCCCTATGATTACTGATTGTAGAAGCCTTTGAGAAAGAAAGACTTGTGAGCTACCTAAGAACAAAGATTTAGAGTAAGTCTCACAAGAAGATTCTAGCTCAAAGACAAGCAGAACCAAGTTTGATAATCTCATTCATGAGGAACATACTTTACTTATCCATAAAAATTGTGATAGTAATCCAAAGCTCAATTATTTTCATGACAATCAAAATAAGAGTGATACTTGGTTTTGTCAAAAGGATTTTGGTAAAGAATTTTTGCATATATCTACTAGAAATGAAAAGAAGTGAAGAATTGAAAATTTCCTCAAAGAAATAGATGATGCAATAGGTGATCAAGGATTTATTCATAAAAAAGATGAACAAATAGAATCATCATGCAAAAGATCTAATGAATGATAACCAAAAGGTAAAGAAGTGCTTCATGATAGAGGACCTCATCTGAGACTTCATTAGTCTTCTTCCTCTCTATTGCAAGTAAGGTAAGTCAAGGTAATTTTCTATCTCTTTGCTTCCTAAATTTTGTAAGTCCAAAATCATTTTTGATATGTGCTTACTTTATTTGTAGGATTCTAACCCTAGATCAACACTTATGAAAAACTTTTTTTGTATTTTCCCTTGCTTGGTGTAATTTATTTTATGAAGGTTTGTGATGTGGCACATAAACTGACTTTATTGGGTACTTACTTTGGCTACATTCATGATGAAATATACATTGTTATATTCATTTTAAATATTCATGATATTAATTTTTTTTCTCTAATAAAGATCATGAATTTAAAAAAAAACATTTTTCAGAGGAATTATCAGTACTAATAGGAGATTCTAGTCTCCACACTTAATTTTAACATTGTCTTGCAGGATTGGCACTTTGATGAAAAATGATTAAGTTGAACCAACAAGAGCTTTAGAATCTACACTATTGCAAGGGGAGCTTGTACCTAATCATCAATTATCTTTCAAGGAGGCACCAGTATAGGGGAAGTCCTTTGATGCTTTTACCGAAAGGCACTCTAGAAGCAAATCTTCATTTTAACTCTCTCTCATCAAAAAAATGATGAGCAAAGGAAAGCCTTTTTTTTGGTAATTTTTTTAAGATCCTTATTGGTAAATGCTCATGAAATTTTTGTAACCTAAACTTGATAGCTCTCTTGGTTTTATTTACTCTAAGTACCTATGATCCTCATATTTAAGAATCTTAAGTACTCTCATTGGTACTCAAAATGGTGTTCCCAATTTCTTTTGATAAAACTTGAAGTATATCTATGTAGATAGATATTTTGAACTAAATTCTTGGTTGTGGTTGCTCTTTTATACATTTAGTATGTTAGAATGTGTTGCTTTATCTAGTATCATGTTTTACCTCCTTGTATTAAGAAATCCTACCTTGTGTTAATATGTCATGTTAGCTCCATTAATAAGCACTTATAAGAGGAGATATTTGGTACTGTCAGATTATTTAGTTTTGTGAATGTTTGTGCTCAATGTGATTACCTTTCTAGTTATATATGTATGGTTGTATATTCTTATGGAAAAATCATATTTTCTAAAAGGCCTTGAGTTAAACCTTCTCATGTATTGTAATCTACTTATTTTTAATTTGGAGCTGCTATTTAATTGATTTCTCAAAATTCTCCTTGGTTTTGACATAGGATATTCATTAAAAATCCTAGATCTGCTATGACTTTTGGGGTGAAAAAATAAAGGGTTGTTCTTAATATAAATTATTTTACTTTATTAGCCATATGGAATGTCTAACATCATTTTTTCTTTCTTTTTTTTTGTAGATGCTTGACTTTGCTACAAATCCTTTCATGAGGAGTCATTCATATGCAATGACTTTCTATATGTTTTTGTTCTAAAATAATATATCCTTAGTAACAAATTTTGCTTCTTATAGTATAATAGTATCCTTAGAAGTATGTTATCTTTCTCTTCCTTCATTCCCTTTTTGTTCATGTCCAAAAAGAGGTAAAAGTGCTTAGTTACTATATTATGATTATTAGCTATGTTGTGATTATACTAACCCATTTTCTTAAATTTCAAACATTACCAGAATGAGGGAGATTGTTAACCTTTTGGTATGTTAAAACCTTAAGGAAAATGAAGAACAAATAATGTTTGCATGGCTTTGTGTTTGTAGGACAAGATTATGAATGAGAACTTCATAGAGCTTTGATAAGAATAAGATTATGGATAAGGACTTCATAATAGGCATGGACAAGAACCTCATAAGAGATTTAGGAGCAAGAGCAAAGGACTCACAAGAACATCATCAAAAACTTATGAAGCATGCAAAACTTTAAGAACAAGGACAAGGAACGAAGATTTCAAAGAGAAAAAAAAAACTAAAGAAAGACGTCTCCAAGAAACAATAGACATCTTGGCCAAAGTGAAGGAAAATTAGAAATATGTCTCTAGAAAATAGTAGACATCTTGGCCAAATTGAAGGTTGCTTAGACAAAGATGTCTTTGAAAAATAACATACATATTTCTGGTGAGAAAGGCATCTTCATGAAGATGTCTTTCCAGTAGAGAAGATGTCTCTCTCAAATGAAGATCTGATGCCAAAAGACATCTTAGCCTTAAAGAAGACATCTCTAGTGACTGTTAGATAGCCATTGTATGAATTTTGAGGTGATTTTAGAAACATATTAGATATAAGAAGACTTCATTCCATTGGAAAATGTACAAGCATTATGTACTTTCAAGTGTCATTATCAAGCAATCATTGCAATCATCATTCTCTTGTTATTATTCCTCATTATACTATCTTTTATCTGTTGTAATTGGTCAAAGTGAGTTGTAACTCAAAGTACAAGGATTAGCAAACTTATTTGCATTCATTCCTTATAATTGTTGTTCTCTTTTGTTGCCCTGCAAGGTTGATGTGCTTCTTGCAGGAAGGCATCTTGCTTGAGCTTGTCAGGATCATATGGGATTGAGTGTTGGTGTAGTGCCACAATAATCTAAAGTAGAGCATAAGTTGTAAAGGTTGTGGGATTTTGAAAACCACATTCTAAGCCTATTGGAACCTTCCAAGGTTAAGAGAATTCATGGTGTCAAGCCACTCTAAAGTGGAGATTAGAGCTTGTATAGGGTGTGATACCATTCAAACCACATTTTGAAAGCAACAAAGTCTAGATGTGTTCTAGCGAACTACCCTCTAAGTGTGGACTACCCAAGTTACAGAACCACATTAATTTTTGTATGTGATTTATCTTAAAGAATTTTTAATCTAGAAAACTTATTCATCCCCCATCCCTTTCTAAGTTCAAAAATCCTAACAATTAACTTGAATAAAGATTCCATACAATTGTTAATTGTCACACTGCAAGCATTCACTCCTAACTCTAACTCTAAGTGTAACTTACAAAAAGAAACTGTAAGAATTTTGCTAACTATTGCACAAAAGTTATTTGAATGACATGATGGTGGGTTGGTATTTATAGTGATGACCAAGACCCACTACATCGTATCTACGATGATGTAAGCAAAGCTATGACATCGTAGATATGATATCACATCTGATAAGTAGTATGATTTTATCATACCTCCACGACTAACTAGAAACTCATCCTCAAGTTAAAACAAAAGAAGAATAGAGTTTCTTACAAAATTATGAATTGTATTCATACTTTGACATGACAACTTATATACATGGCTAACTTGACTGTGAATGCCATATTGTGGTTTGAGCAGTGTTTACAAAATTACCATGCATCACATGATGGACACAATTTAACAAGATGAAATAATACAATACAAACAAAAACAAAAACAAAAATAATAAGCTCAATGTATCCTTTAAGTCCTAGGCGATGGTGATTCCTTCATCAACTTCTTTTCTTTATCGTCAGGCTTCTAAAACTAATATCTTTTAAGTAGTACCCAAAGTTTTTCCTCCTCTAATATTAGTTCATATGTCATCTAGTCGAATTCAACAATGTTTGCTAAAGTCAATACTTCCTAGAGGCATGGCAACTGTGGAAACATCTTATTTGCTTTTACATACCTAGCTGCAAATTTCCATCTTTCTTCTTCAAATTCCCTAGCTACTTTCCTTAAACCACCTCAAGTTCAGAGTTTGCAATGTGCAATTTTCATTTCACATCCTTCTTTTCTACAAACTTTTTCTTGTACATTACATACACCATGGCCACTTGTTTCTCTAGTTCAGTTCTATGTCTTCCTATTATTGACATGGCTAAGTTAGCAAAACAAAGGTTTGTTAACCTCATGTATTCTATTAAGTCCTCGATCTACAAGGCTTTATCCTGAATTTTTACTTGGTGCATGTGGGCAAGTCCATCCAAGATTGGCTACCAATCATGTATCTATGTTGTGATGGAGCTAATTTTAGCTTTAGCCAACTAAATTTCTTTTTCATTGATCTATTTGTACATGCCCACCAAGTCTCTAAAGTAATCTTTTAGCCTTTCATGCTTTTTGGCTTCATTTTGCCACATGCTAAACACAATAGCTGAATTTTGATAGATGATGTGAACTTCTTCCAATGATAGGATTCTGTTCTCTTTGGCTAATTTTTGCATGTCTTGGTTGACTTTGGCAAATTGTTCTTTGAGTTGATGACTACTATATTTTAGTACATTCTTTTACTTTTCTATATTAATCAACCTTTTATTTTTAACAACAATTCTTTTATTTTCTTCTTCAAGGACAGTTAGTGCTTTGGCATGAGCATATGTTTGAGCTTCTACCACAGAGGCATTTCATGCTACCTTTTTCCTTTCCATCTCTACTTAAATATTTCTAGCCACAAGTTGGACTAACTACTTGGTTCTAAATTGATCTAGCTAGTCTAGCGCAATGTGTCATGTTGGGCCTTATCTTTCTACTCTTAAGGTAGCTGATTTTGCTTTTAGCCTCTGTACTTCATTTTTTGCATGTTCAACCCTAGTTTCTACCATTACCAACTTGTCCTTTGTTGAAATTATATCTAATTGTACAATAGTGATATCGATAGAGATATCACAGAGATTCTGCATTGCTAACTTATCTGCAATAGCTAATCTAGGATGTCTTCATATTCTTGTGAGGTTGTGGATGTACCAACTATTATTTCAACATCTCTAGTTCTAGTAACATTTGTCAATAGCATCATGAAAACATTGAATGATTCCTTAATGTGATCTGTGATCACCTCTACTAGTCTTGTTACATCTTGGTGTTGCATTACCATGACTATGAATTCTTTTCCTATATCCAACATAACATGAAGTGATGTAGCATTCCCAAAGATTTATTGTGCTTAATCTTCATCCTCTCTTGCTTGCAATAATATTTCACCACTAGCAGGTCCCTTTGATACTACATGTTTTCTTGAATTGTCTCTAACTCTATAGAATGCAAAACCTTCCATATTTCCCTACCTTATGGTTTCAACAATCTACTACAAGTGGCTCATGGAAGGTCAATAGTTGTGGTATGCTAGTGGAGTGCTTGATTCAAGTTTATCACTAGCCAGTGTTGATCCACTAGATCTTGCTTACTCCTATCCCATAGTGGGGATGTTTCCTATAGGTGTAGATCTTGTGCCTACAAGCTTCTCTAGTTAATCTTTCTTTGGAGGCATTGGCTTTAACATTTTAGCATTGGATGCATTATGGGCCTTATGTAGAACATCATTGATATAACCCAAAATTCCTACTTGCTTGCACAACTTTCTAATGAGACAAGGGAATGGCAAAGAAAGACTCCCTACCTTCTTTTCTTTGAATCTTCTTAGAATTTCTAGGAACAACAAATGAGTCATGTTTGCATTGAATTTTCCCATGAGAATGGTGCTTTCTCTAGCAGAATAGGTGAAAATTCGATTTATCCTTTCGGTGGAAAAAATATGATAAGTTCCAATCTTAAAATATATTTTCTCCTTGGTAGAAAATTCACTATATTCATAGGTCCTTTGTAGCCACAACTTCTTTGCATCTCTATCAAACCATGTAGATATATACATAATATTTGCTCCAACATTAGGAATATTTAGTACTTTTGTGATTGCTTCCACTGAATAAGGCACCATGACTCCTTCAATCTTAACTAAGGAATCATCTTGTTTGTTTTTTCAAAACTATTACACTTCTCCTAAATACCATTTTTCACTACATGATAGATTTGGCCATAGAGGAGAGACTTGGAGTTGTTCTCTGACATTGATAAGTGTGAATTCCATGAATGGTCTGAAGTTGACTTTCACGATGACTATGGACATGATTGATTTCTCTTGAATAGCTTGGAGACATTCAGCCAATAGCATAAGGTACTATCCTTCCTCTGGAGCTAGTGATACTTTAACCTCAGCTTGTGCAAAGTGTTCTATTGTAGTTTTTTACTAATAGATGCTAAAGAATTATGCCTCTTGCTCCAGTTGTGGAGTTTGTTCTCTAGCTTGTCTCCATCCTCTAGGCCTTTTGATCCTTTGTTGTGAGGACCCTTCTGTTGTGGGTCTTTTAGGACCCACCTGCAATCATAAAATATTCATTTGAGATTACCCAAGGATTTCAAATAGGTTCCTAACGATTCATAATCCTCTCTCAAGTTCTTGAATGTGATTAAAATTTTATCTTTATTATTACTTTATAGCTCTTATTATAATTGCAAAGTTAGAAAATTTTCAAAAAAAAGAAACCCTTATTTATTATACTTTTGATTGTTATGGCCTCTCATAATTATTACTCTCTTATTTATTATGTATTTGAATGAATATTTAGGAGGGATGATTAAGTTTATTAACTCTTATTCTATTATTTAATTAATATTTGATTGTTTGTTATTATTCTTGCCCTTAATGTACTCTTCCTGGCATTAGAAAAATTTTTCTCGAATCACACAACTATGTGTAGTACTCTCCCCCATGACTAAGTTGATTGTCCCATGATCAATAGGATTCAAGAATCGTGCAAATTGGAGCTACGATGAGGAAGTTATAGAATTTGGAAGTTTGGGCATCAGAGGATTAGAAAAACAACATGAATTGCCCTTGCTTAAAATGTGAAAAATAAAAAAAATTTCTAACTCCCTCACGTATATATAGAATTTCTTATCAACAATATCGTAGATATGACATCATAACTACAACATATTAGGACCTAATACATCGTAGCTATGACATCACCTCAAAAAAATTTTGAATTTTGAGCAATCTTTATTGGAAAAATTGAATCGAATGGATAGTTTGGAAGATGTAAAGGTGGTCTAAAGGATTCTTGATCATAGATGATGCTAAGAATATGAGAATTTAGTAGTAATAATTCATGAAAGAAGGAATTTTTGGCAAAGTAAGTCAATACGGTATATAGGAGATGGGTTGTAGGAATTGCCAAAAGTATGATCAGTCATGAGAATGTAGGAAAGTGGAAAATGATGGTTTAAGTATCTTGGAGGCACAAGATGATGTGGGATCAATTGGCAAGTATGAAGCATAGAAGTTATACAAGTGGATCATCCCCAAAGCAGGCTCCAACCTATAGTGTCCTTGTAACCACACCTACTAGTGTTTGTAGGTACTTAAGGAGTTAAATGTTTGAACATACCTATCTTCCAAAACACACATGTTAGTATTTTCTAGATGAGAAAATAATACTATATTATACAAAACCATTAAATCATGATTATGTATAATAGTGAGGTGGAATGGAAGTAGCAAGGGATTGTAGAAATTGGGACATGAGGTGTCTTAAAATAGGCATAATGAATTCTATGTGTAACATATGGTTAAATTGATCATTAGCCTTTCTATCTAGGATTCAAACCAAGTCCATAACACTTACCAATGACATCACATTACATCATCCCAAAACTAGCAACCACAAAATTATCACAACTACAAAAAGGACTATCACTTGACAATGAAGTTTAAGGAAGTAGTTTATTAGTAGCACATTTAAATTTTTTAAAGGAGACTTATCCATTAGATAAAGGAGTACCTTCAAGTATGGGTAACATGTCTTTCTAGCCCCATAACCAATGTGATTCTAAGAAACCTTGAAATTTCAGAGAAGTGGCCTACCTTCAAGCATGGATAACATGTCTTTCCAATGACATGATAAGGTAGCACTTCTTTTAGACATAATTCCATATTTTCTATTTTTTTCATTAGGACTCAAGCAAATAATACAACTTAACAATAAGATAATACTTATAGTAGTAGCCTTAGAGATTCCAAAAATCCCTTTGATGTCACACCCTTTTCATTTCCACTTGGTTCTTCACTTTTCTATCTAGGCATAATGATCACAAGTTTATTTTAGTTTTATTGTGAAAATAATATCATTATGTCCATGGTAAGAACCTCTTATTATTGGAAATGAGTGGATGGATGATGTGGTCTCGCTGTATATAAAATCAGTCTATCAATGATTTGATAATATAGGGTGAAATTCACATTATTGGAGCTACATCTTATTTTATTCCTTGCACTTTATTAGAAAAATAAAAAAATATGTACATGAAAGGTAATGAAAAATTATAGAAAAATCACAAGAATGGAAAAATGTAGAAAGAGCTTAAAAGATATTAAATAATTTGAAAAAATAAGTAAGGAATATGAAAAGTAAAAAGTAAAAAAGTCTTAGAAGAAAAATTCATGCCTAAGTGTCAAATTTGACACCCCCATGACTATCATAAGAAATAGTTGATCAAAAGATAGAATGAGTTGTAAATGATTTTAAAGACAAGGTAGGATCCATAGAGGAGTAGGGAGATTCATAGAATGGTTTGACCTATTAAATATTAACCAAAATAAGGCTTTACAGATTGGTTGGATGATAAATATGCATGGCACCCAAGTGGTAGGGAGCATGA
The DNA here is from genome assembly GCA_015680685.1 of Gnetum montanum. Lineage (NCBI taxonomy): Eukaryota > Viridiplantae > Streptophyta > Gnetopsida > Gnetales > Gnetaceae > Gnetum > Gnetum montanum. The sequence continues at coordinate 686,393 of MNCI01026019.1, forward strand.
ATGATATAAGGTTCTTCCCAAAGACTTTGGAATTTAGTCCTTTGTGGAACATGATTGGGATTGTAGTAAAGGACTCTAACACCAGGCTTGATAGAAACTTGTCTTATTTTTGCATCATGCCTATATTTGTAGTATTTCTTGTAAACCTTATTGTCCATCAAAGCTACAAGTCGATTTTCATCTAAAAGGTTAAGATTCATGAGACATTCTTTTTGAGCTAAGTTTAAGTCTAGGTTAATTATACTAGCAATGGCAAATCTTTTAACTCTACTTGAATTGGTAGTGTAGGAAGTTTTCCGTAAACTAGTTCATAGAGTAAATATCCAATAGAAAGTTTCCATTTGGATATGGATGCCCATAGAGTGTCATTCAACTTAGTTCTCCAATCATTTCTAAATCAACTAATACTCCAAGTTCATATTCTTATGAGTTCCCTATTGGTTACTTCTACTTAACCATTTTCTTGAGGTGATATGGTGTAGTTAATTTATGATTGACCCCAAGGTGTTGCATTAGCTTTTTGAATGTAGCTTCAGTGAAGTGGGTTCTGTTATCAAATATAAATATTCTCGGTACTTCACACTAATTTGTCGCATGTTTTCAGAAGAATTTAGCAGTTTTTGTGGCTATATAATCCTTGACTCTAGCTGACTCTACCCACTTGGTATAATAATCAACAATTACTATAATATTTGACTTTCCATTGAACATCAGTGTGATGGGCCCCATAAAATCAATTCTATAAATATCATAGGGATCAAATGGTTGTATCCACTATTGTGAACCTTTTTTTCTAGTCATGACTCCTTCATCATGTTGACACCTATCACAAGATTGGACAAACTAATGTGCATCTTTAAATATGGTAGGATAGAAGTAGCCTACCATCATCACTTTGATTGTTATCCTTCATCCTGCATAGTTACCACCACATGATCCTTCATGTGTATCTTATAAGGCTTTTTGCTGATGTTTCTTAGGAAAACACCATCTAACTAGCCCACCAGTATAGATCTTGTAATGCTTTCCATTGATTTCCATATACTGTTTGACTTAGTGGAGGACTATTCTTTTTGTTTCTTATTCCACTTAATAGGAAGTTTTTATCCAGTAAGATAGGTTACATAATTAGATATACAAGACTTCTTTATTGAGGCTATAGCCATTATTGTTCTTGTAAATATATCTTCATCCAGAAATTGGTTTGATAATGGTTCATCATTGTCTTGTCATTCCCATTTGAGTCTAGATAGATGATTAAGTGCAACATTTTTCACTCCCTTTTTATCGATCATGGTGATGATGAACTCTTGTACTATCATGAGCCATCTTATTATCCTTGGACTGACTACTGTTTTATTCATCAAAAATCTCATAGCACTATGATTCATGTAGACATAGATAGAATACCCAAGCACATAATGTCTAAATTTCTCAAGTGCATACACCACGGCCATAAACTCCTTTTTTGTAGTGGTGTATTTAAGTTATGTTCCAATGATTCTTTAACTAGCGTAATGTATGTAATAGGGTCATCTTTGATCATCTAGTTGAGTGAGTACTGCTCCCTGTACATAGTTTGAAGCATCTATTATAATGTGTAAGGGTTTGGACCAATCTAGAGCTTGAAAGATTACTGTTTCAATCAATTTTTGTTTTAATGCCTAGAATGCCTTTTCACATAGTTCTGTGTAGTGGAATGGTACATCTTTCTTTGTGAGTGCTACTAGCGATTTTTGCAATCTTTGAGAAATTTTCAATAAATCTTCTATAATATCCTATGTGGCTAAGAAATGATCTGACATCCTTAATAGTTTGTGGCCTTTAAGTGATGTTCTAGATGACTCTAATCTTCTCTAGATTTACCTCTATTCTCTTTTGAGATACTCTATGTCACATAACTATACCATCTTGAACCATTAAATGGATTTTCTACCAATTAAGCTTTAGATTGGATTCTACACATTTTTTTAGTACCTGCTCTAAACAGTCCAAGGCTTGTTTAAAATCTAAACCATATATGAAGAAGTCTTTTGATGAATCATCATCAATGGGCTATGTCAATAGGCATGCGTCAATGCATCCCCATTGACGCATCCCCGTCCACGCATATGTGTCAACCTAGCATCTATCTATGCCTATATAAATGTATCCACCCATCACATTTATGGCATCCATTAGTGAATAACTAGGGAAGTTCTTGCAGTTTATTTCTACAAAAGTTAGAATATTTTCTCTAAGTGCCACAATAGGACTCAAGAAGCATACGAATCATTATTGAAGCACTGATGTACCTAGACACTTTAGTGTGATGGTAATAAAGATGAATTTCTTGAAATACCTTGTAACATTTGGAAATAGTTTAATGTTTATTTTAATGCACTTTACTTTCATGCATCTTACTTCCATGTTTTAGTTAATTAACTAATGTAATTAATTAATACACATAAGTATGACCACCTCGAACATAACATTAACACTTGGTAATCCTAGTAGTACTAGCACTTGGTAACCTAGTAATGTTGTAACACGTGTAGGATGTGTACGGTAGGTGGGACTAAATACTTGTGTTAGGAATTAGCTTAAGGCATTAGATAGTTATTAGATTAATTAATACTTACTCACTTTATTTACACTTAGGCTAAAATAGATAAAAATATACAAATATGCAAATCATGTACCTTGGTTACACTTAACCATATGCTTGTGCTTACACAACTGTGACCAAGAAAACAACAATCATACCTATAAGTCACTATTCTTGCTATTGGTATTTAGAGAGTTGAAGTACATGGAATTCAACTATATCACTAATGAACACTTGTAATTTGTATGGTTGGGTGTATGAGGTACCTATTGCTCATCGTTGGCATCATTGCTAAGGATTTTAGTTAGCTAAGTTTGCTATTTAGGGAGATAGTGACATTATTCATAGATGCTGTAAAAGAACCTTAGTGTTAACATCAGTAGTAATAAAGTAATAATAAAAGCACATTATTCTTCTCAATCACTAACATGGCTTCCTCTTGTAGGGGAGACTTTTCACCACCATTTGTAGACAAGTCCAATTAGCAACAAACAGATGACCACAAGACACCAATGCTACAACAAGTTAAGGTGGTCTACACTCACCCAAATGAATATACTTTAGACTTCATCTTCATCCTACATCAGGATGAGCAGCTGTAATTGAGGAATATGGAAGGTACCATCGTATTTCCTCCCAACCGATCTATTCATGCAATGCTCCTAAACAACCTTATCTAATTGGGCATTACAAGACTCAATTCTAAATATGAAGTGCAAGATCATGCCTACTAGGAATATCATCCCACAAAGGCACAAAAAAAGAAAGATTGGCAAATGGAGGCCTAATATGAGCCACAAAAGGAAAAAATGGGTCTACCCACTTGTTCCTCCAAACACATAAGGAAGGAGAGGACTTCTTTCGGGGAGCTCTCAATACATTGATTCTTCTCCCCTCTTTGATGAAGATTCCCTTAACTAGTAGATACAGTTAACTCTAACCAACCCTAGTTTTGGAAATAATGGATCCCACAATTAGAGGGCCTCAAAAGAAGCTAGCCAAGGCAAGAATAAGGAAAAGCACTAGGAAAAATACAAACATGGTGAACAGGGTAGGAACCAAAGAAGATGAAGTAGTAGGCACTATACTGGTGGTGGCTTCCCTTCCTCTTCCTCTTCTTCATCCTCGTCATCTTCCTCCTCCAACTCCAACCAAAGCCATAGGGGTAATAAAGACCATGATGTAGGTGAATGATGGGATTAGGATGATCGTAGGTCCCATCGAAATAATAGAGACCATGGGTATGAATAGCATGGAGATGACAGTTCAAGAGAAAGAAGGAATATCAAGACTCGCCATAGGCATCATGGCCATCACCAAGACCATTATGACTATGACAAGCCCATGTTGTCAACAAGGAACATGTTAAATATTACAAATTTGGTTAGGATTCTAACAAGGCACATGAAAGACAAAAAAATCAAATGGTTGGATATGAATAATATAATTTAGATCCTCAAAATCATCTACAAGCCTTCCATGATGTCTATTCCTAACAAAATGTAGAGAATGAATGGAAAAAATTGAAGCTATTTTCCAAGACACTCATCAAGGAAGCTAAAATTTGGTATTGGTCCTTAGAACTAAAATCAATTTGAAGGTGGAGTACAATGCTTGAATTGTTCAATGACAAGTATTAGACATACTCTCGAGTGTCCAACTTAAGAAAGGAAAACCAAGGATTGAACCAAGGCACTCATGAATCCTTGGATGTAGCCATGGACAAGTACTACTCTCTATTGCACCGATGTCTAGGCTATGGCTATTCTCAAAGGGACCATCTATGCCATATCATATATGGCCTCCAAACTGAAATAAGGAGAACTCTTGGGATCTATGCCCAAGGAAGACTATCAGAGCTAATGACCCATCAAATCCAAAGGCTCATTAAGCAAGTGGCAAAAGAGGAAGATGAGTTGAAAAAGAGAGAAAGCGTAGAATAGTACAACGAGGATTCCTCCCCCCACAAGAGGAAGGTCCATTTCCATGATAATGAGGAAGAGGCACCACTTGATGAAGTGGTGTAACAAAAACCTTACCAATTCAAAAATTTATCTCTAAAATATCAGCTAAAATTTATAAAATGTGAGACTTCTTGAACAAAAAATTTCAAATTGCTCTAAGAATTACATAGAAGAATAAAGATCAAGAAGGTAGCGGACGTGACAGAAGAAAAAAAATAAAGTTGACCATAACCATTACAAGGCTAAGGGTAAGGATTCTATAGTAGAGGAGATTGCAAATTCTAAATCTAATGATGAGGGTATGACATTTGTTAGTATGAAAATTCTAAGGGATTTTTCCCTATTGTGTCATACTTACAAAAATCTAGGGTGTATGCATTAAATCCTAGATTGGTCAAATGACAAGCATCCAAAAGGTTGCCTTATCCTCAAGGCAACTATTGGTAACTCCACCAACAAACCTACTATCTGAGTGGGGTGCCACCTCAACCTCATGAGCAATATTAGCAATGGCAACAATCATAGTCATGGGAAATGCCACCTCCAAGGTAGCAGTATCTTTACCACCAGCCAAATCCTTATGAGCACTATGTTCAGTAACCCATCTCTCCACATGAGTCTACTAGTCACACTTCCTTCCAACATCACTACTACCCTCCTAGATATTACAAAGCACCATCTCTAAGGGGGAATCCCCATTTCCTTATTACCCTTCTCATCCTTCCACTCCTACACCTCCTTCCTCAACTCCTTTGCCACTTGCTCCATCAATGTAGGAAGAAATACTAGCCCAACCATAGCAAAGAAACATCACAAGGATCATAAACTTATAGCTAGTGTCTTAACCAAGTGGTCCTAACACTAAGCCTTGAAAAAGACCATTCTTCAAAACTGACAACCCAACAAAGCCCTCACAGATACCTATGGCTACTGATCCTACTTATCCTACCTCCTCTGAAGTGTCTCTCAAGAACCCTTCAAACCAAAATTCTCCTAAACTGCATACAATCATGTTGAACCACATGGTCACTAATTGGATTAAGGTCAGCCATCTTCCTAGGAAGAGATCTAATCTTGGGAGTCCCCTCATCTACTTGCAAATCACCAAAAATGAATCTTGTAGGGCTCTTTTGGACTTAGGTTCTGGAGTTAACTTGATATCACAAGAGATGTATAAAGCTTAGAACCTACCTCCACTAAAAAAGAGCAACATTTGCTTAGATTTGGTAGATCAATCCATCACTATTTCCTTAGGATTGATGGAGGATATTATGACCACTATCTATGGGTGGTCTTATCTTGCTAACTTCCTAGTGATCTATGTGGATAACTACAAAGGGGACTTCCCTAAAATTATGGGAAGAGCATGGATAAGTACCATTGATGCAAGATTGGGAATAAGAGACCTCTCCTTGGAGATTTTCAAGAGAAAAAATTTCATAGGATTGCAAAGAAGCGTATTCCATGAATCATGTATAGTAACACAGGGTGCCATTGCATGTAGAAATTATGAACCATACAAAGAACAACACTCAAAGTATGCAGGTAGTATGCAAAGGTCACAAAAATTCAAAGGTGCATGTATGCAATAGCCATAAAATAAGAGGGCATCCAATGGTTGATAACTGAAATAGAGGCCAACTCAACAATGTGCATGGAATCAACCAAGATCCTCACTAGCTCTTATGTAGATAGCATGAATCAACTAAAGTTGATCTATCACCAACTTTCTAAAAAATAAGGCAACATCAATTAGGGAGAGTTGGAGATCCTTGAAACATTTAAGTAGGAGCGCCTTAAGCTGAAAGCTCTACCAGCTAGGATGAAATATGTCTTTCTAAATAATGGCAAGCCAGTTATCATCAATGGCATTCTTGCTCCCTTACAGAAAAATAAGCTACTAGAAGTTGTCAACAAATGGCCAACAACCTTCACTTGGTCATATCTTGAGCTCACTAGAATTGATCTGAGGATATGCCAGCATAGAATCTATACGGGTCCTTCCATTAAACCAAAAAGACACCTACAAAGATGCTTGAACCCTAAGCTCAAGCAGATCATTAAGAAGGAGATCAAACAATTCCTCAAAGCAGGGTTCATTTACCCCATTATAAATAGTGAGTGAGTTAGCCCACTTGTGGTAGTGCAAAAGAAAGGAGGCATGTGGAGGGTCTATATCAATTTCAAATTATTGAACATGGTGACCTACAAGGATCACTTTCCATTACCATTTATGAACCAAGTGTTGGACACAATAGCAGGGCATTGTTATTACAGCTTTCTAGATAGTTATAGTGGTTACAACAAAATCCAAATTACTCTAGAGGATCAGGCCAAATCACATTCACAAGTCCTTGGGGGACTTTTGCATATAGGAAGATGCCATTTGGCTTGTGCAATGCCCTTGCTACCTTCCAACATTTGGTCCTTAGTATCTTCCAACAACATATCAGTTGCAGGGTGGAGGTCTTCATGGATGATTTTTTCACCTATGGGACTACTTTTGGGTAAGCCTTGGACCATCTAGAGCAAGTGCTTAAATGATGTGTGGAGATTAACCTTTGGCTCAACTCATAGAAGAGCCATTTGATGGTCCAAGAAGGCATTGTATTGGGGCACTGTATTTCTAGCAATGGGATCAAGGTAGACTCAAAAAAGATAAGGATCATCCAAGGAATCACCGAACAGCCTAAAACTATTAAAGATGTGAGGTCTTTCCTTGACCACACTAGTTATTAAGGTATTTTATTGAGAACTTTTCAAAAATTACAAAATGAAACACCACTAAAAATGCATGTTGTAACCTTCTTTGCATTGTGGCCTTCATCCCATGAAACTCAAGGTTAAACTTTATTGTAAAAGTAAAGATTGTAATCCAAGAGATGCAATTTCGCATAATTTAGCTTTTGGGGCTGAAAAACGCCTCATAAGTGATCTAAGCCTCAACCCCCAAGTAAAAAAAAGTAATATAATGTCTATATTTTGTCTTGAGGGGTTAAAATGCCTCTTAGAATGCCAAAATTGGCATTTTGATGGGTTTTATGGGGGGTATAACATTTTCCATGCTAAAGACACCTACTGAGAGTATAACTCACCTACCCCTAGCGTGGATGCCATCCCCCTAGCATGAATGTCATTCCACCCACCCCTNTGTGGATAAAATTTCCATTTAATATTTTTACTAAATGAAATGGTTTTGATGCCATGGGGGTATCAAAACTTACCATACATAGACACCAGCAACACCTACACATGGTAGTCAATTTGTAGCAACAATCAAGCAAAATTTGTAGCCAAATTTATGGTCAAACCATTATAAAACCTAAGTCCCAACACCATGTGTGAGTTCCACAATTTTGGCATTTTTCACACTTTGTGATTTCCAGGCATTTTTGCATTCAAGAGCTCTAAACACACATAGAGCTTCTTGAGATTTCCATCGTGGAACCTCCATAGCCGTTTTATCCCCCTTTGAGATTGCGAATCCCTCATACATCTCTTCCCCATTTGCACCAACAATGTTGTAGATTTGATGTGAAAAGCAGCATAGTTAAATAGCATTGGGAGTTTGCAAAACATTTGAATCATGGAGCCACCAATTTCAATAAAATCTAAACCCCCACCAAAGTAAATCACATGTTATTCTAGGCACATATTGTACATATTTCTTGAACCATTCTTTATTTCTCTTAAAATAAATTTTATAGTTCTATTGGTGTGCAAGATAGATTTATTTGTTCCATTTCAATTCATTTATTTTCTTAGATCTGCATTACATATTTTATTTTTTTCTACCCCTATTTTGCATTTCATAAGTCCCTGGGTGATTTGCCAAACCATCCAGGGCACCACATATCTTATTTTTTTCATGGAGGCCCTAGAGATTTGGGGTTAAGGCTATTTGTGATTGGAATTCCTCATTTCTCCAACAACCAAGATTTTCAATCGCTACAATTTTTTGGAGCTAGAAGGAGGACCTCCATCCAACTTCTTTGCCTGATTTAATCTACCATTTTTCTACCCTTTTTTCTACCACCAAGCCCCCAGCATGGGTGTTTGGGCTTTGAGAAAATTCATAGCAATTGCTGGATTTTCTAAAGCTAGCATGGGTATCATACCCCTCGCATGCATTCCCCCCACCCCCCCCAATCCCCCCCCCCCCCCCCCCCCCACCCACACACACTGTGTAGGATGGTGTAAGATTTTTAACCTTACCCTCCTTATTCCCCCACCTCCACCCCCGTGCCCCCCCCCCCCCCCCCCCAACATGGGTGTTTGGGTTTTGGCAAAATATTCATAGTAGTTGCTAGAAATTTAAAGGCCCAGTGTGGATGTGTATCATATTCCCCTCAGCTAGGATGTCTTATCCTCCTTAGCTAGGGTGTCATACCCTCCTCAACTAGGGTATCACAGCCCTCAACTAGGGTGTCATACCTCTAGATCACCCAAACCCCTTACTGTAAATTTGTTCCAATAGGATCAATGTTGCTAAGTTTCTAAAAACCTTGCCTTTGAAAAAATCAAGTTTCCACTTTGGTTTTTCAGCCAAAACAAAACCTACCATAAGTAAACCCAATCCCAACACCACCCCCTCCCCCATTCCCCCTTATACCAACATTATGAAGAAAAGTTAAGATTTTATATCTTACCCTCTTTCTTTCCCCTTTCTTTCCCTGGCATTGGTCTAGCTAGCTAGTCAAGCATGGTTGAGGTTTGATACCAACCTTTTGCCATTTTGGGTAAAGGGGTATACCCCCCTTGACCTCTCACTTACTATTTATAACCAAAAAATTAGTTTTAGTCATTTTTTATCCCTTTTAGCATTTTAAGAATTCCACTTGCTAGAATTTCTTTTTCCTCTACTAATTTAGCCTTCATCAAGCCATTTTTCAACATCTTTCACAACGTCTTTCAGCCAATCAACCATACTACCTCTTAACTTGACAAATATGGTGTCTAGCCAAGATGTAGTTCATGTTTATGATGTGAAAAACCCTACAATCATAAAATAATGATAATCACTTAGGCAAAGAGGCAAAAACCTAGATTTTATAGTTATTAATGAGAAGTTCTACAACTTCCTTTGTGCCAAGATACAAGTCGGTCCCTTAATACCATGCTCTAAATCTAACGATAAGCATTAATTCAAAATCATGCACTGGGATGGGAAAGAATACATCCCATATCCTTATCACCAAATCCCCCTCATAAAATTTTATGCACAAATGCTCATACAACTCATAGAGGTTGATGAGTTTAGTGAGAGAATTAGTTCAGAGGATCAACAAGAAGAGGAAGATGAGTTTGAGGCCAAACAAGAGCCTGATGCCTTTATTGGAAGTCTTTTCCAATCTTTGGCTGCCCAAACAACTACACCTAGCTCCATGTCTCTTACCTCATAAATGGGACAAGTCCCTCAGCCAAACTCTTCTTCTATTCACCCTATCATGTTTGGGTTGACATCCATCATCACCACACACCATACACAACCCATATCCCAATCTACCTCCTTATTCTTATTGATATCATTTTCTACATAGCCTCACTCTATTCATCCATCAATGGTGATGTCTATTTTACCATCTCCCTTTGACATACTGACAGAACCTTCATTGAAACCCCAAGAAACACAAGCCTCTCATACCTCATTTGTCCCCTTTGTGCCTTAAGTTCTAGCACAAACATCTTTCTCCTTGTTTAGCCAACCTATGACCACCATAACCTAGCCTCTCCCTTCAATACTATAGCCTATTGTAATGCTACAAGCCTTTCAACCCCCTCCTCAACTGTCATCACAAGCACTACAACCTATAGGGATGCTCCAAGGCTTGGATTAAGCCTTCAGATGAGCCGCGATATCGCATCTGCCACGCGATATCGCGTCCTGCCTCATCTTCTATAAATAAGAGGAGGCACCCTTTGTTCAAGGGTAGTAAGACTTATACCCTTAGCTAGATTCCTATGTTCTATAAATATGAATGATTTCCTATGTTCTACGCAGTGCACAAACAACTAAGTCCCCGGCAACGGCGCCAATGATGAGTTGCAAGGTACCCCTACACTCAACCATACGAATATGAGCGTCTCACACATGATCTAGTCGAACTCCTAGGACTAAGTGCTTATGCACCTTAATGGAACACTCAAGGTTAATCAATCGTTGTCTTCCCAAACTTACTTGTATTATCATGGTTGTATGGTTAAATAAGCTTGAGGTATATGATTTTTATAACTTTTATATTTTTTATGTCTTATGTTAATAAAGGAAAGGGAGAGAGAACTAAGGGACCAACTTATATTAACTATTCATTAACTAAGTTCTAAATGTTCCTAACACCAGTATCCGTTCCCACTTGCCGTACACATCCTAAACCAGTGCAACACTACTAAGATTACCAAACGCTAATCGTTACTAGGTTACCAAGTGCTACATGCATGCTCAAAGCGGTCGTACTGAGTGTACTTAACTAAGAGGATCAAAGGTTAAGTGAGAGATTAATTAGCTAGGAAATCATTAAACATTCAACAATAATTAATTACTAATTAGCTTAGTCTATATGCTGCAAGGTTTATCATAAAGTTCATCTTTATTGCTATACACAAATGTGTGCTCAGGTACAAATTTCTCAAATAAAGATCCGTTCACTCTATGACTCCTACTATGGGCACACAAAAATTATTCTAACTATGGAATGACTAAACTGCTAGAATCTGGCTAAGGGTCTAAGTCTTACTACCCTTGAACAAAGGGTGTCGCCTCTTATTTATAGAAGATGAGGTAGGACGTGATATCGTGGCTCATCACCTTCCAAATGATCCAAGACCTTAACAAAGAGCTGCAAAAGCTCAAGGCCAATACAACTTAGGTAGTCAAGGTTCTAAATTTCTACCAAGATGATCCTATAAGCCCTATTATGCCTCAAATAACCTTGTCCATATACTTTCCTAATTGAAACTTCATCAAATATAATGATGAAGGGGATTCCAACACACATCTAATAACCTTCTGATCTAAATGCCTATTCTTGCAATCTTGGCCTCCTATGATATTGAGAATGTTTCCCATGTCCCTCAAGGGTAAAGCTCTAAATTAGTATTGAACCTTACCTAGAGGTTCTATCTCTTCCCTCAAGGACTGGATTAGCTAATTTGTCAACTACTTTAGATACAACTTGAAGCTAAATACCACTTTGGACCAACTAATGAAGGTGAGGCAGTGACCACTTGAACTGGCCAAAAGGTTCATTCAAAGAACTCAACACTTAATGAAATTTGAGAGCCTATTATTGAAACTCACCTCTTGGCCATCTTTAAGGGAGTAGCAAATGACTTTATCAAGTCAAAGCTTTACTATCTAGAGCCTCGGTCACAAATCCAAGTCTTCTCACAAACTAAAAACATTAAGAAGGCAACTAAGGTAAGCAACAACTTGGCCTATGTGGCCTACAAAAATCAACATATGAGAAGGGATAGAAATAAAACCAAGCAAGAACATACAACCATGGCTATAGTGACAAAAGAGTCAAAACAAGGGAAGAGGTAGGATTCACCACCACATAACACATCCCAAGACTCATTGCAACCATCCACTTCCTACATCCCAAATCAACCAAGATCAAACTTTGGATGGAAGGATAGATCTAAGTATGTAATGTTGTCTATGAAGCTGTCGAAGCTTCTAGAACAATTGCTTAAAGATGACCATATACAACATAGGCTACTATCTGAATAGGCTCATAAGAGGCATGATCGTCTTTGTGACATAGCCAAAGACCCAATGATAGCTACCAAAGTACTTTAGACTAGATAGGTATTATCATTATTATCAAATGGCTAGTCATGACATTGATTTTTGCCTAGCATTAAAAGATAACCTCTAAAATATGATAGACCATGGATAGTTGGTGTTGAATGAGCCCACCTCTCTAAGATCCAACAAAAACTCTTACACTGTGGCCTCATTCACAGAAACCAAACGGTCTAATCCTTCAAGGAAACCATTTTTCATTAAAGTACCACCACAATCCCAAAATAAAAAGCCTAGAGAGCCACTCATCATATGGGTCCCACCTCCTCCAACCCCTAAGAATCCTTTCATCATACGAGTCCCTCCTTCAATGGCTTCAACATCACAATGTAATCAATGAGTTGCTAATCCTATAAAACCTAAGGAACCATTCATCATCTAACTCCCTACACCTTCAACAAGTAAGACCACAATGACCTATAACCAAAGCCCACTTATTATGGTCAATAACTTAGAAGTTAGCAAGAAAACATCATCACAACAAGTACAAAAATAACCTATTGTCAAACCAACAACAAAGCCCACTAAAAGTAGTTGACAACAAAAGACTTCAAAATAACCTATACCAATACCAACTACACCTAGGAATAAGGGGCCCAAGGCACATGCACCGAAACCTAAGCTACAAACTGTAGGAAGAATGAAGGAGATTAAAACCAGTAAGCCTGAAACATCATACACCAAGGGAAAGAATTTCCTCACAAAAATGAAACTAGCCAAATGATTCCTAAAACAAAAGAACACATCACCAAACTTGAATGACCTAGTCATGACTTCTTTTGCCCATAGAGATGCACTAGCTTAGGTGTTAACCTCTATTCCTATGAGTAGAGACATGCCCGCCAACAAAGAATCAATCCACTTTGTCATTAAGGAAACTTCACTTTGGTAAAATGGGCATTAACCCATGTTCAACTTTCATGATAGTGAAGTAAAGATTGACTCTAGAAATAGAGAAGTGCTATCTACTCCTCTCCTTATCACTATATGTGTTGGTAGATACAAGGTTTATCATGTTCATGTGGATAATGGGGTGGCCATGAATGTGATACCATATTCCATTATTGACATGGTAGGCTTAACTAATAATATCCAAGTAACCACTACCTTAGCACTCAAGTCATTTAATGGATCGTGAGTAGTAATGCAAGGTTTCATCTCCTTGGATTTTGTAGCCGAAGAGCAATTTCCCACATCTACCAACTTCCTAGTAGTTGAAGAGACACCTAGGTTTAACTTGATCCTAGGAAGACCATGGTTGGCTAAGCTTCATGTAATTTCATCTCTTATACATCAAAAGATTCACATGTCATACAAGGGCAGAAAAATTGTGATCTGTGGAGATAATGTATCACTACCTTTGGTTAATTATATTAACATTGACTAAGGTTCAAAAGTGGAGTCTCAAGAGGAAACTCTTCATACCCAAGCTAGGGCCAATACCAAGAGTAAAACCAACAACAATAAAAATTACGAGGCTAAGGTTACCAAACCTATGATGTTAAACAATCAACAAAAATTCCTATCAATTACCACTACAAACAAGCAACATGATGAGAGTGTGATTGTGAAAAGCAAACCCTTTGGTTTTTCAAAGGTCAAGCAACAAATGCATTGTAAATATATCATCCCTTCTTTTGCTAACAAAATCTTGTTCACCTTCACAACCTTATATCATGTTTCATGATTTTTTTTATTCCTATATTTCCTTTCAACGATATTCCATACTAGGTAGATAGGTATGGACTACAACCAGCTATGGCCTTAAACTGGCAACACTATGGCCTATCAGGGCCTAAATCTGATGAAACAATGGCCTGCTAGGACCTAAAACTAGTGAGCATAATGACCTTTTAACCAATCTACATGATGGCATCGTATGCAAGTTTACTTATATGCATATACTTTGGTTCACAATCATCATTATGACACATTTTTATCTACTAGTTTTAGTTTATAACCTTATTACATTTACCAAATGTGTTTATATGAAGCATATAGAACATAAAAATCTAAAACTAACACATAGTTGTAGTTATACTATGTGACAATAATCCAAAATTTACCAAAATGTCTATGACCATAGTTGCACTATGCAACAAACAACAACATGAACAATACATGGCCATTATGGCCTATGTAGTCAAATGAAAACAACTATAACAATAACAAAGAAGAGCATAATAGGGTGTAACTAATCCCGTAGTAGCCAAATTTAAGCCATAAGAAGGAGAGGAAAAATCATCATCTACATCATAGCTTATCACTACCGTCACATGGGGCCTATGAAGAATGAAAACATGCAACAATTAGTGACAAGAATAGTCATGAATCTAACCATCAAAACATACAAGTTCTACAACTACACATCTGGATTCATTTATTATTCCATTATCAAGGATCTAAAATTCAATACCAAATATTATTATAAGATTGGGTGAATTTTCTTTCACAATGCCACCACCACCAAGTCCAAATGTTTAATATAAATTTGGAATAATAGGGGATCTTGGTCAAACTTACAACTCAAATCAAACTCTTCACCATTATCTAAAAATAGATGTGAAAACTATTCTCTTTGTAGGTCTTGCTTACATTATTATACTAGCATTTTACTTCTCTTATGAAAAGTATACTCCTCAATATGTGTAGCTTGAAGAGGAATTTACAAAAGTCAATAGATCAAAGACTCCATGGATAATCGTTCTCATGCATTTCCCATGTGATGAGTCGTCAGTTTGGATGACCACGATATTGCGTACGTGTTATCGCATGCCCAGTCGTGATATCGCATATGCAATATCGCGGCCTGTCTCCTCATCTATAAATAAGAGGTAGACAGATGAGTTTAGGCATCTAGTTTTTAGACCCTTAGCTAGACTCTTGTAGTTTTTCCATTCCAGAGTTAGAATATTTCCTAATGTATGCCCGCAGTGTGGTGATTGTAATTGTACAACATCCTTATTGGAGTGTGACGTACTTGGACAAGCACATTACCGGAAATAAAGATTTGAGATTACTTCATCATTGCAGCATTCACTTAGCTTAATTATTTAATTACTTGTTATTTACTTCTTTCCTAGTTAATCTCTCTCACCTTTATCTCATGTTAAAAAACGGAATGAGTACAACTTGATTATGAGCACTTAAGTGTGACTACTTGGTAACCTAGTAGCGTACCTAGGATCTGTGCTTGGTAATCCCAGTGGTAGTCATGCACAAAGTCTAAGGTGTGTATGGATAATCAAGGAATTGATGCTCATCGCACTTAGGCTAGTTTAGACTCTCTCACCCTCTCTCTCCTAGATTAGTGAATATTACTTTCCATTGCCTTCAGGAGTAGAATTAGGTTATCAAACCATCATACACCTCACTCTGGACTAAACCATACGTGACAAAGCTAATACTAGCCTAGGTGGGAAGACAGTGAACTGCGACCTAAGGCTAACTATCTAGATGCCACAACTAGTCCGTCTGTGGAGTTCGACCGGATCACGCGTGTAACGCTCGTATTCATATGGTTGAGTGTAGGAGTACCTTGCCACTCATCATTGGTGCCGTTGCTAGGGATGGTGCTAGTTATCTAGATTAGTTATATCATACAAGGTCACTGTAAAGGACTTAACGATATATCTTTTAGAAAAAAAAATAAATTATTAAAAGTCACATATAAATTCACATACAATTTCACAACTATGCCTCTCCTACAAGAAGATAATAATGCCACACCTAGTGAGGAAGTTCATTGGAAAACCAATGAATTATATGACAATGAAGATTAGAGTACGCAACCCAAGGTGGGGGTTTCTTATAAACATGAACAGAAACAACATCATCACAATGCACGAAAGCATAACTTACTCGATGATGATGGACCCCTGCTGGCCACTACAAGC
>MNCI01026019.1:709739-721815 GCA_015680685.1 Gnetum montanum
GAGTAGCATTAGGTTAGAAACCCATCATACACCTCACTCTGGACTAAACCATATGTGACAAAGCTAATACTAGTCTAGGTGGGAAGATAGCGAACTGCAACCTAAGGCTAACTGTCTAGATGCGACAACTAGTCCATCTGCGGAGTTCGACCAAATCGCACGTGTAACGCTCGTATTCATATGGTTGAGTGTAGGGGTACCTCGCCACTCATCACCATGGTATAATAGCAATAGTTATCACTACATGGAAGGTGAAACCATGCAAGTGTAGTTTGAATCATCGTTTATAAACTACAAGGTTGATGTGAGTTTTGCTAGCCATGTTCATGCCTACGAAAGATCTAAAAGAGTTTCAAATATAGCTTATAACATAGTGAATGGGAACTACAAAACTGTTTATAATCCTTCAGCCCCTATTTATATCACTATTGGGGATAGTGTCAACATTCAGGGACCTGCAACCAACCTTACATAACCATAGCCTTATTATTTAGTTTTCAGAGAAGCAAGCTTTAGGTTTACCCTATTTGACATCAAGAATAGAATCCATGATTATTACCAGTGGCATGATAATCAAGAAAGAGACTTCAAAATTGTTGATTCTCAATGGTTTTATAATAAACATTAGTACATCATGGAAGAATCAAATGATAAATAGATAGACCACAATTACTAATATTCTAGTTGTTGTTCATTCATTTATGCAATTGATGCTCCCATAATGCATGTTCAATGCTCATTCTGTGTGGGGGGGTTTGCAATGCCTTGGAAAATTTAAATTAGATTCATGTAAAACCCACAACATAAATAAAATATCAAACTAAAAGAGAGTCTGATATTTAACTTAAAAATAATAATAATAATAATAATTCTGTAGAGGTTGTGCTAAGGGTCATGTTGGCCCTACAAAATGGCTGCATTGGCCCTGTAGAGGCTGCATTGGCCTATACAGGCCACACAGCCATACACAAGGCCACACTGGCCCTTAGAGCTATGCGTCATGATGTCCCTGCATGGGCCACCTCCACTCAACACCATTGACCAAATGCCACCATCACTTGCCACTGTGATCTGGAGTCATCCATCATCGCTCTCACAAACCACCTCGACACCATCGCCAACCTTGTTTGTAGGCCATGTTGGCCTTGCAAATGGCTACATGGGCCCTATTGGGGCCACACATGCTTTTACAAGCTATGTTGGTCTTACAAAGGCCTACACAAGCCCTGTAAGGGCCACGCATCATGACATCTACCCACATGCATGACTCTCCACTACAACCATGCTTCTTGTTCTAGCCCATGTGGCCATACCTACTACCCTTGCTAATGCACATACTTACCACATCTCGACTGATTACTATAGTGCCACCTTGCAACCAATCTCTAGCTCTTGCCATTGGCCATCACCACTATGTGTCCCTCTCTCCTATGTTGATAGAACCCTATTAACACCTCCATAAGCCATAAAACCTTGCAAAATCAATGAAAACTAGCTAAAAGTTGATCCCCTTAAACCCTCCTCACTAGATCCATGTTGGCCAACATGGATCCAGAGGGGTAACTTCAAAAGCCATCTAAGAACCTTCAAAACTACCCCCCTCACCCATGCTAACTAACGTGGTTCTAGCATGGGTGAGATTGATCCTAAATAGCATTGTGTCACTTCTCCTTGAAGTTGTTGCCCACATGCACACTATTCCACTATTATGCTACACATCACTAGCTACCTACCTGAGCCTCATGTCATTCATCCTTCCATACCATTGTTCTACTTCATCATCTACCATCCCCATCATCATGAACACTCTTCCTCATAGCTTACACTTCCCCCTCCACCCACATTGAGGCCACGCTAGCTAGCATGGATCTAGCATGGATGAGATTGACCCTAACCATGCCACCACACCATGAGATCTGACTACTACTACACAACGTAATGTAGGATGGCATCCATTATGCAAGATATTCTCTACCCATCCTTAATCGATGCCACCTGCACCTTCACCTACATCCAAGATGATTACTCCATCACATTCCTATGGCAACTGTAGCAACTAGTTGTAGTGCTTTGGCACCAAAGCTATTCTACCAATGACACTCACCAAGTTCATCCTCAATGGCACTGATAGTCGAGACTTCTACAATGTAAGCCTCATGGACAGCTACAACCTGTTGATGCTTCTAGTGGCCACCAATGCTACCAATGAAGCTTGTAACCTAACCAGCTACATCATGAACTTGAACTTCTCATGTCTGAAAGAGCTCCAAGTCCACTTCACTAAGGATGGTGAGAGAACTATCAGGGCCTACTGTAGTGCCTATGAGGCCTTTGACTCTTCTCAACATTGCTACGATGGTTCCTACACCAACCCTTCCATGTGTCAACTATTGTCATATTCTCAACTTTTCAAGTCTGTGTGCCTCCACGCATATTCTTATGCCTTTGATCACACTGCTACTCTCCCCTACACCTTGCCTCTACCACAAGGTGACATTCAAAGATTAAAAATAATAATAATAATAATAAAAGATAATATATGTATATATACTATTTCATCTTATTTCATTATTTCATTCCATTTTGTTGTATTTTAACTTAGATTTTACCTTGATATTATTTTATTTTACCTTTCTTTACTAAGCTTTACTTTGCAGTGACCTTGCTAGTGAAATAGCCCCCTGTTATGGCCCGTTAAGGCCTTAACTCGCAACATGGCCTGCTAAGGCCTAAAAATAGCACTATGTAACCCTATTTGACTACACTCTCCCATCATTTGGCATCATTTGACCTTGATTCACTTAATTTGACATCATTTCATATCATTTAACATCAATAAGGCCTTATTTGACCTTGTTTAAGATCATTTTATATGGTTTTGATCATCATTTGACACAATGTAGCCATGGCCCACCAAGGCCTTAAATTGGCAATTCTATGGCCCACCAAGGCCTTAAACTAGCAATTTTGTGGTCCCCTAAGGCCTTAAGCTAGGAATCCCATGGCTCACTAAGGCCTAAAACTAGCAAAATTGTAATCATGCTCAACCATGGTTGACCCTGCATTACCTTGTATTGCCTTCTGACCCTTGCTAACATTACTTAGATACTTGTATGGCCTTTGTTTCAACATTTTGTCTCATTTATGCATTATTACCATAGTACTTTGCATTATTGTTAGCATTATTTTATTGGTTTATCAATTTTTATCATTTTGTTACACAAGTGCCACTTGATGTGCATATGTTGTCATGCAGGATGAGGCCAAGAGGATGAGGAAGCAAACTCAACTAGCCTTAAAGCCTTAGTAAACCCCTCTTGTGATGTTGTTAGGCCAACATTGAGCTTACATACCCAAGCCTTAAGCCTAAAATCATTCCACTATACAACTATAACACTCTGAAATAACCTAATGACCATCAACCTTGAAGCTAGAAACATCATGAAGGATCCCCTAGTTGAAGTCTCCATCTAAGACCATAATGGTGAGGAGAAAACACCTAGGACTAAGTTCCTCACTAGAACCTAAACCTACTCAAGACCTCATCAAACTCTTGCTATGCAACATTAAAGCCATTACATAGCCCTAATTATTTCTAACACTCACATGTGTACTTGTAGTGTTATTTAACATTGTTAACAGCTTGCAAGAATGACCAATGCTAATGACTTTGATTATATGCAACAAGAAAACATGCATTCTCTCTCTCTCTCTCCTTATTTAGCACAATGAACAAGCTACAAAGCTTTGTGAATCTGATGCACATTGCACAGATTTTCCTATGCTATAACAATGGTGACTTTTTGTGGCCTAGTTTGTTGCTTGTCTCATGTAGCCCTATGTATTTCTTTGTAACAACATGATTTCTTGGCTAGTTTTCTTATCCTCTTGAAGTTGTGCTTGCAAGATGAAGCCTAGAGTCATCACCAAGGTGCAACTCATTACAGCATCAAGTCACCACATGACCTCAATAAGCAAGATTCGGTGAGTTAATCCTATTGTGTCAAGAGTGCTTATGCCATTTCCATCCCATTACCTCTCCTTGAACCTAAACCCATAGTCTTATTATAGCCTTTCTTACCCTAAATAGCATTTTTGAACTATCTTTGGGATTCATGCATTGTGGCCATGTAACATCTCCTTCATCACACTCCACCATTTAGTCTTCTAGATGTGATACACCTCATTTAGCAAGAAAATGATATCAAATTTTCCTTGGAAAAGAAACCCAATGAAGGTTTTTCCTCATAGAAAAAATAATGGAAAAAAATTTCCAAGAAGTCGGAATGGCCTATGAAGATTAAGAGAACAAATTAATGATTCCAAACGTACAAAGGAAGGAGCCTAGTGGTTAAAAGAAACCTTGGAGCAAAGTGATGATTCCTCAAACGCATCTACCAAGTGAATCATACTTCAAGAACACAAAGTATTTGAACCAGTGACTAACCTACATGTCAGTGCCACACTATAGCCAACACTTGGAAAGCACTATTAGCCTTTACAACCATTTCCTTTGCTACCATTTCATCATCATAACCTTACTCTATAATTATGAGCACTCTTTGGCATGGTTTAACATGATTGAATCCAGTGCAAAGAGAGGATGTCAGTGATGGACCTATAGTGGTGTTTTGTATTCTTTATCGGTGCCTCTATGGTCAATCCTCCAAACACCAATAAAGAGAAACCAATGAAACACCACTAAAAATTCATGTTATAACCTTCTTTGCATTGTGTCCTTCATCCCATGAAACCTGAGGCTAAACTTCATTGTAAATGCGAAGATTACAGTCTAAGAGATGCAATTTCGCATACTTTAGCTTTTGGGACTAAAAAATGCCTCAGAAGTAATTTGAGCTTCATCCCCCAAGTAAACAAAGTCATATAATGTCTATATTTAGGCTTGGGGAGTTAAAATGCCTTTTGGGCTACCAAAATTAACATTTTGATGGGTTTTATGTGGTGTATAACATTTTCCATCTTGGAGACACCTCCGAGGGTATGACTCACCTACCCCCATCATGGATGCCATCCCCCCAATGTTACTATTAGAAGGCCCAGTGTGGATAAAATTTTCATGAGCTATTTTTAATAAATGAAATGGTTTTAATGCCATGGGGGCATCAAAACTTACAATACAGACACCTAAAACACCTACACATAATAGCCAATTTTTACCAATGATCAAGTAAAATTTGCAGCCAAATTTATGGCCAAAACATTATTAAACCTAAGCCCCAATACCATGTATGGGTTCCACAATTTTGACATCTTTTACACTTTGCAATTTCTTGCTATTTTTGCATTCAAAAGCTCTAAACACACATAGAGCCTCAGCCATTGAACCTTCATAACCATTGTTATCCCCCTTTGAGATTATGAACCCCTCATCTCACTGTTGTTTGCACCAACAACATTGTAGATCTAGTCTGGAGAGCAACATAGTTTGATAGCATTGAGAGTTGCAAAACATTTGGATCGTAGAGCCACTAGTTTCAACAAAATCTAAACTCCCACTAAATTGAACCCCATGCTATTCCAGGCACATATTGTACACATTTATTGAACCATTTTTTATTTCTCTTAAAATAAAGTTTATAGTTTTTTTTGTGTGCAAAATAGATTTATTTGTTTTATTTTGATATATTTATTTTCTCATATCTACATTACATATTTATGTTTTCTACCCCCATTTTTCATTTCATAAATCCCTAGTTGATCTGTCAAACCATCCAAGGTACCACGGATCTTTTTCTTCTTCTTTTTGGCAAAGGCCATAGAGATCTGGGGTTAAGGCTAATTGTGATTGGAATTCCTTAATTTCTCTAACAACCAAGATTTTCAGTTGCTACATAAAATCAATGGTGGAGCTCATAAAGAAGGATGTCTTGTTCATCTAGACTAAGAAATGCAAGCATGCATTCCAACACCTCAAATAGAAGCTCATGGAAACACCAATCTTATGAGTAGAAAATTGGTCCAAACTATTTCACATCATGATGGACACATCTAACTATGCATTAGCAGCCATGCTAACATAGATGGATGATCAAAAAAGTTCATATTATATCCATTGTGCCAACAAGAGCATTGTGGATGCACAGCTGAATTACACCACCACTAAAAAAGAACTCATGGTAGTGGTGTATGCTCTAGAGAGTTTTAGGCACTATGCGCTTGGATATAAGGTGTTCGTACACATAGCTCACAGTGCTATCAGGTTCCACATGAACAAACCAATGGTGAACCCTTGTGTCATACAATGGTTGGTGATCTTGTAAGAGTTCAATCTAACGATGGTGGACAAAAAAGAACCGAGAATGTGGTAGCTAACCACTTTATTGGTTACGATGAAATAACAAGAAGAAGGAGAACCCACTATTAGAATAATTTCCTAATGAGCTCCTCTTGCTAGTGCTATGAATGAACAAAACCCCAAAGAAATCAACTGGTATGAGAACATCCTATCCTATCTTCTCACTTAGGAGATGCCACAGGGGTGGAATCATAGGAAGAAACAAAAATTTCTTCACCAAGCCTAACACTTCATGGAGATCAATAGTAACCTTTATAAGGTTTATGTTGATGGTCTAGTCAAATGGTACATTCCTAATGCTAATCAACTGTGAGTCCTCCAAGATGCACACAAGGACCCTTGTGGGAACCACTATGCTGGGAGGCGAGTGGCCATTAAGATCCTCTTGGAAAAGTACTATTGGCCTACACTCTTCAAGGATGCACATCACTTCATTTTCTCCTATGAGAGATGCCAACGTGACAAGGGGAGCAATAGTGGATCTAATCACTAGGGCCTTTTAACCTTTGGAGAATTGACTTTATGGGGTTCATCGACCCCATGTCCAATGGGAAGGCATACATAATTGTAGCTATTAACTATTCCATGAAATGGGTGGAAGCTGCAACTGTCACTAATTGTACATCATCTACAACATCCCAATTTGTATAGTAATATGTTGTAAATAGGTTTGGGGTACCACATGCACTTATTTTTTATAAAAGTAGTCATTTCATAGCTGCTACTTTTCGTAAACTCCTGTAGTGCTTGGGGGTGGAGCATAAATTAACAACTCCATATCACCCCCAAGCTAATGGTCATGCCAAAGTTACAAATAGGAAGATAACCAAAATACTAATAAGAATTGTTAGTAAATATAGGAGGGACTTGAGCTCTAAACTCAATGATGCCCTTTCGGCTTATTGTTCAACTTGGAAATTTCCTATGGGATACTCTCCCTATGAGCTCATGTATGGAAAGCTCCCAACACTTTCTATCCAAGAAAAACTCTGTACACTATCAACTACATGTAACCTCAACTTGGACCTAAGCCTAGCACAGAAAGAATGATTGATGAACCTCAACATGCTAGATGAGATCCAATTAGTAGCCCTGTCATCTAATGAAGTGCACAAGGCATACAATAAACAATGACATGACCTTATGATTAGGAAGGTTAAATTTCAACTGGGAGATAAGGTGCTCTATTGGAATCCCATGCACATTCCTCAATGAACTAAGTTTTAAACCTTATGAGAGTGTCCTTATATCATCTATGAAACTTTCCCCTCTAAGGCCATGTTAATTTATCAACCTAACAGCCCATATAAGATTCTACTAGTCAACACTCGATAAATAAATCCTTTCCATGCATAATAAGTGACCAATGAATGTAATGCCTTAATAGATGAACAAGTATGCTCAATCTTTTGAATCTCCCCCTTTCAACTCAGTCATGGGAAAGATGGCCATCCATGTTGACATTTTACAATGCGGCTTCTCAATTTTTACCTTTCTTGTTTTACACCATTTTTAGTATGTTTTTCATTTTTTTGGGTATTTTCCATTTTGTCTATATTTTACTTTATTTGAATTTTTCTTACACCCCTCTATTTTTCTTTCTTACTGCCAAGACTTGGTGCAAGCTACAACTACTATCGATGGTGTTTCAAACTTTATTGTACTTGGTTACGAATGGTTAGATGTTATTTTAGATTTTTGACATTTACTACTGGAATGTTGTTTCTTTCCATGTGAACAAGTAGTGAGCCCATGTCATCCATCACTCCACTCAACTCTATGGTGCTTCCTTATTTGGAAATATGAGATCCCTTATTAATAATAACTTATAATGAACTGGTGACCTTTGTACTTTCTGAATTTGGATGAATTAAGTGGATTGACAAGGGTGTGACTTCAAAGGATTTTCCACTTTGGTACCTACCTATCCTTTGAGTTACAACCCATGGATTTCTCACCATTTCACTATCGACCAATAACAAGAAGGAAATTCTTTACATGGTGATGAGCGGCGAGGTACCCCTACACTCAACCAGATGAATACAAACGTTCACGCACGATCCAGTCAAACTCCGTGAACAAGCTAGTTGTGGTATCTAAATAGTTACATGTTGATCGCAGTTTGCTGTCTTCCCACCTAGACTAGTATTTGCTTTGTCACGTATGGTTTAGTCTAGAGTGAGGCATATGATGTGATCCTAAATTAGTGCTACTCCTAGAGACAATGGAGAATAATCTTGATTAAACTAATGAGGAATAGGAAATGAAGTCTAAGCTAGCCTAAGTGCGATGAGCATCCGTTCCTTAATCATCTGTACACATCTTAGACCTCGTGCACAACTACTACTAGGATTACCAAGCGTAGATCCTAGGTACACTGCTGGGTTACCAAGTAGTCACACTTAAATGCTCATGATTAAGTCATACTCATTCCGCATTTAACAACAGGAATAGTAAATGATGATAAAGAAATATTAACTAAGAAAACAATAAATAANNNNGAGGCGGGAGCCCTCTTATTTATAGGCCAGAATAGGTGCCGCATAAACAAGGCCACATCGATGCATGGGAGAATGCCTCGATGGGGCCGCGTCGACAGGGCCACGTATACAAGGTCCAGTATACACGACCTAGTAAACGCGACAACCAATTTACACTTCATCATACCCCCACGACTGAGTAAAAAATCATCCTCGAGTCAAAGAAAGTGAGGAACAAGCTCAATTAAATACACAGTGGATAGGTATGGGATTATTAACTGACTAGGAATTTATTCATGTCGCAATGGAGGATTAAACAAAATTTGGACACATACACAAAACTTGTGGAACTCATGGGATTCCCAGTAGTGGTGGCACCTGCATGGGTGCCTTTCCTTTATTCTGTGCATCAGGCTTCTGAGATTGATACCATTGAAGAAGCACCTGACATTTCTCCTCTTTTATTTGAGGATTATGAGCCGTCCATGCTGATGTTCTAATGTTTTGATGGAGTTGGTACTTTTCATGGACACAGTAGCTGTGGGAACACTTGATTGGCCTTGACATGCCATGCTGCAAATGGTCATCATTCCTCTTCATAGGCTCAGGCCATGACCTCTCCTCCCTTTTCTTGGATAGATGATGCAGTAACAGAAGTTTCATGATGGATGTTGAATGATTGCCTTCTGCTCTGCATGTTTAGCATGAGGTCTTTGGCCTCTACCTCCCCTAGGTTGTTCAGTTGCACCTTGAGAAGATCCTCCTTGTTGTCTTCTTTTAGGGGCCATCTATAATCACACAAGGATCAATTCTTAGTAAGTTTATTGAAAAAAGTTCAATGATTTCATACCTTACGCGTTGCCTTTAATAAATGTTGCATTCTTTACTTAGTGTGATTTTAGAGTTAGAAATTTTTCAAGGAAGTTGCCCTAATAGTTTAATGTCAGACCTAGTTTTGAGGAACGTTTGGTAAAATGATAACAAAGGAAAGAATAGATTTGGCAATCAAATACTCGAAGGGTATAAGATGATGTGGTGGTGTGCAACAAGTACAAATTACAAAATTCATGCAAGTGGATCCTCCCCAAAGAAGGTCCCAACCTATATGCCCTGGCATAACCACACCTTAAGATGTCCGTAGGCACTAGAAGGGTTAAATGTAGTCTATACCGATGCAAAAAAAACACACACATGTTGATACCACCGTGATGAGGTATAAATTCAATGCTATACAAGACACGAGTCACAAATACATGAACAGCAAGATGGAATGAATTGGAGAAGGGATTGCAAAGATTGGGATGTGAGGTAACTGACTCAGGCACAATGAATCTTGAGTGTAGGGCATGATTAATGTGTCATTAGCCCATCGTTTCAAAATCAAGACCTAGTCCATTCCTCTAATCAGTGACATCACATCATTTCATCCAATGATGGACAACCATAAGAGCACCATGATAGCAAGGCATACGATCACTTGGTGTTTTGTGCAATGGAGGAGTGACTTGGAATTTCTTTGCAGCATAATTTTTGTTTGGCCGCTTTGGAATACACTCTTTTCCCTCTCTTCTCTCTCTTTTTTTTTTGTTTTTTTTATTAGGTTCCTTTAATACTCTTACTCCCAGTTTTCATTAGATCTACAAGGATCTTAGTACAACCAAGCCACATGATAGCACCTACAGATGTCACCAAAAAGAATCCACAAGTTCCCTTGATGTCACACCCTGGCCATTCCCTCTTAGTCCATCATTATTCACTCTAGGCATAATGAGCACAAAATTACTTTAATTTTTAATGATGTCAAGAATATCACTGTGCCCAGAGTAGAACCTCTTATTAATAGAGTGGTTGGGTGGATGTGGTGGGTTCACTGTCCAAATAGTTAATCACCTGAGACTTGATAGCATAGAATAACACCTCAACCAACGAGCCACATGAGTGTTTTATTCATGGATGAGATTACTCATAAAAAGATAAAAAGATAAAACAATAAATTAAAAGATGAAAAATTGGAAAACAAAAAGTTAAAAAATTAAAGAAACAGAAAAACATTTATTAATTCTATGTTGTTAGAATGGAGGAAATCCCCCATAGCTAAATGGTTGAGCATGGCTAGAATTAATAAATGGAAGGTAGGAATCCTTGCATGTTGGAAATATTGGGACCTGGTCATACTTACCCCATCGGGGTTCACACACTTGATTAGAGTTGACATAGTGGGGCAAGTTATAAGATGTGGTGAATTTATAAGGAGTTGACCCACTATGGTACTTGCGACCGTAAGATGATATGCAAGGATCAACATGTCTCCCCATGTGGCAATATTCATTGGGTCCCATGGTGGTTGGAGTGTTGATTGGTGGCCCAGATAGAGTAACATGAGGCGTTGGATTCAAAGAGGAAGATGCACCACAGTGTTGGATTTGTGCTGAGTTGGTGGATGCAGTGGTTTCTAAACTATGGTGTCCCTTTCGACGGTCATGTCTAAAGACGGGACGCCTTCGATGTTGTGAAAAACCTCCACTATTGTTGACAGTAGCAGCACAAGTAACGTTTGCGGGTTGGTGCTATGGTGCAAAATCTTCTGGCATAGCTGGCGATGATGTAGAAGGGGGTGAAGTATGAGAATATTAAGGTTGAGGAGAAGTGTAAGGCACATAGGTGGTGATCTTGTTGGAGAGGACATGGGTGGATAGTACTCAGGAGAATGATAACAATGAGGTGAGATAGAGGATGTTGATCCCATTGAAGAAACAGGGTGTTGAACATAATAAGCATTTGGCGCTGGGACATATGAAGGGTATGGTCCAGTTGGCGGTGGCCTCCCCCACGACTGAGGTTTTTGCCACTGTGGTTGGACAAAGTATTTTTGTACGAACTCTGGATGTAACATTCCTCCCCAATGCTCATGTAAATGTGACAAGATTGGACATTGACCTTTGGGGTGATCATACAAGCAAATATTACATTGATATGTATGATTGGAAGTTGGGTTCTTATCCCTATTCTCTTCTACCCTTTGTTTCAATTATCATGTGGTGTCCTGTCCTGTTTCTCGATTTGGCATAGTTTTTCCTCTAATAATGTTGGCATATTCTCCACATCTTTCATGTACCTAGTCTATCATCTTATTAATCTTTGTCTCAATTTCATCTAGTGATTGCAGGATTGGCAAAGATGATTCCACCTCCTTGAAGTGAGTTGATTTCTCCTCTTCATGATCATGGACCCTTGTTAAGTTGAGATTTTGGTCCTGTTGAGAACTTTCAACATTCTCCCA
>MNCI01026019.1:721847-743491 GCA_015680685.1 Gnetum montanum
TGCATAATATCTTTCTAAGGCCATGTTCAAGGGTTCATGTTGTGCTTGTTTCCATTCTTGGATTTGTCTCCTCAAGGTTGACACTCTCGCATAGGTTTGATATCTTTTATTGAAAATTTCTACCATTGTCAGCCAACGTTAAATTGATTTTGGTTTTAATGACCTATACCATACTTTTTCTTGGCCAATGAGTGTTAGAGGAAAGAGCTTATGTTTTTGCCACCCATTATCAATATTGTTCCATGTATAGGCATCGTAGAAGGCTTGTAAATGTTGTTGCAGATTTGAATCATAGCCTCCTGAAAACTTGGGAAAGTTGTTTAAATCAAGCATGGGTAGACAACTTTCCTTACGATGCCTATGGGCTATTCGAATAGCCTCTTGTATTTCTGTTAAGCTTGTAGTGGCCAATAGGGGTTCATCGTCACTAGGTATGTTATGCAGTTGTGAGTTGGGATGATGTTGTTTGCGTTGATGCTCATAGGAGACCCCTACATCAAATTGTGTGCTCCAAACTTCATCTTCATTATCATATAATTTGTTGGTTCTCCAATGAGTTTCCCTACTGGTTGTTGCATTGTCATAGTCTTGTGAGAGAGACATCGTTGTGAACCGTGTGTGACTTAATTAAATTTAATTTAATTTCTTTTATAAAGGATATATTGTTAATACTTGTTACAGCGATCTTGTATTATATAACTAATCTAAATAACTAGCACCATCCCCGGCAACGGTGCCAATGATGAGCAGCGAGGTACCCCTCCACTCAACCATACGAATACAAGCGTTCACGCACAATCTGGTCGAACTCCATGGACAGGCTAGTTGTGGTATCTAAATAGTTACACGTTGATCGCAGTTCGCTGTCTTCCCACCTAGACTAATATTTTCTCTGTCACGTATGGTTTAGTCCAGAGTGAGGCGTATGATGTGATCCTAAATTAGTGCTACTCCTAGAGACAATGGAAAATAATCTTGATTAAACTAATGAGTAATAGGAAATGAAGTCTAGGCTAGCCTAAGTGTGATGAGCATTTGTTCCTTAATCATCTGTACACATCTTGGACCTCGTGCACGACTACTACTAGGGTTACCAAGCGTAGATCCTAGATATGCTACTGGGTTACCAAGTAGTCACACTTAAATGCTCGTGATAAATTCATACTCATTCCGCATTTAACAATAGGAATAGTAAATGATGATAAATAAATATTAACTAAGAAAATAATAAATAACAATAACAATTAAAAAATTAAAACTAAGTGAATGCTGCAATGATGAAGTAATATCGATCTTTATTTCCAATCATGTGCACGTCCAAGTACATCACACTCAAATAAAGGTGCCATACAATTACAAGCATCACATTGCGGGCATGCACTGGGAAAATATTCTAACTCCTATGGAAACAAAATACAAGGGCTTTGCTACAACTACTAGAAAGATGCCTAAGAGAGGTGGGAGCCCTCTTATTTATAGGCCAGAATAGGTGCTGCGTAAACGGGGCCACGTCGACGCATGGGAGGATGCATTGATGGGGCCACCCGCATATACAGGGTCCCATATACGCGGCCTAGTAAACGCAACAACCAATTTACACTTCATCACATGGTTTGGTTCTCATATGAAACAAAAGCACAATAATGATGGGAATTCAAAGCACACCCCTTAGACACAATAACAAGCTACAAGAACTTTTTGTGGGGTTAGAAAGACATGTTACCCATGCCTGAAGGCACCCCTCTAACTAAGGCCCTCTTCACTTCTTACTTCTCTTTTCTTCTTCTTTAGGAATGGTGAGTGGTCTATGGGGATGTTCTTATTTCTTGGGGGGTGGAATGATCTCAAGTATCGATGCGAAGTTACTACATGTGAATGGTCTTAATTTGAACTAAGCAAGGAAGTTGTAGGTCTTATTTAATCACATCATTCACAAGGGACTTTATGTGACCACCATGAGGAATTCCATTCTATGCTCTCTGATCCACTTCTTTCCATTAACCACCTCACTGCCTATTTTCACGATTGTTTTGACAAGTCCATTGACCAATAATCTCTGAATCAAATCTCCTTTTTTGTGCATATTCTAAGCCCTCTTCAAGAATTTCCCAGTGTTTTACACTTTTCTGGCTCCCTCTGGGCTCTAATTTCATTGAAAAACTCCTTATTTCTCCTTAGAGTTTATGTGGAAAAATTTTGTCCTACAACTACATCAACACATCCCCATCAATGTAGCCAGATGCATCAATTCATCATTGTTGATGCATCCCCATCGACATAGTGCAAAAAGCCTATAAATAATGGCAGAGACTTAGCCATTTTTCACATTTTTCATTCAACGCCAAAGGAGTTTTTGCAGTTTTCTGAGCCCAGAGCCTTCGTCAGCCCATAAGTTTCAAACTGTTTATCTGATTCACTTTGTTCTTTGATCTTACAGCTACCATAGGTGAGCTTTATGTTGTGGGGGCCATAAACCATAGGTTTCTAATATAAACTTTTTCAGAATTTTTCTAACTCCCACAAGGTTTAACTAAGAAAATACTATTGAATATCACTAATCCACTTTAGTTAAACCTCACAAACAAACTTTAGTAGATATTGTAATAAAATAATATTAAAATAATTAATCCACCATAATCATAATTCAGCCAAAGTGTAACCAATCACAACAGACAAGGTATCAAAGTACTCTAAGTTACACAAATTGAAACTAATCCTTGGTTACTTGTGATTACAGATGGCACCAAGATCCAAGAGACTACAGGAGGGAGGACCATTCTAACTGAGGGCTAAGCAACCTAGAAAAGAAAGGGACCAGCAACAATAGCAACCCCAAGA
Organism: Gnetum montanum; assembly: GCA_015680685.1. Classification (NCBI taxonomy): domain Eukaryota; kingdom Viridiplantae; phylum Streptophyta; class Gnetopsida; order Gnetales; family Gnetaceae; genus Gnetum; species Gnetum montanum. Next base: position 724,686 of record MNCI01026019.1, read on the forward strand.
GGAAGTAGTAGAAATGCATGCAATTGGACCTCTTTGGGAGGAGCCTAAAGTGGAATCTATTTGACAAATTCCCATAGCTGAGATAGGGCAATCACAACGAGATGAGATGCCTGGCCCTAAACCAAACCTAGAAGTTACCTTGACAAAGGCCTTCCTAAAGCAAATTAAGTCTAAGGAGGTCAAAGGTTTAGTTCTCCAAGAACTTAACTTTGGACCCTTCTCAGACTTGGCATCGAAAGAAGTTAAAATATAACTTCAGACCTCTCCCATGTGGCCTATCCTCACTTCCAATGGAAAGTGGTACATGGGAGAAACATATCTCTTTGGAAATAATAAGCAAGGAGATGCCATAATGAAATTAAAGGACATCAGTATGTCCTACTCTATGGAGGCCATTACAAAGGCCCTCGGGTTACCAAACACTAGGGTAACGTTCGTCGAGATATCAACACAGGAAAATGCAGAAGTGAAGAAAGAATGGATCCAGCAGTGCTATGGAATGGACCAAGGAATATAGTGCACTCACCAAGGCAGAGAGGGCATACTTCAAAATTTTGGCCTACCACCTCAACCCAACGATGAGGCCAAGTAAAGTCATCACCTTCTCTACCCGTGCATATGCCACTCTAAGCAGTAAATTCCCGATCAACCTTCTATAGCTCATATTGCTCAAAATTTGGAAACACTTCAAAGAAAATGAGCACCAAAGGAAAACACTCCCCTTTCCATGCATGATCAAAAAATTGTGCAAAAGGAAAGGCATAACCCTCTATGCCAATGACATCCTTTGTCATGCTCCTACTTCCTCTTGGCAAGAGATGATGAAGGACAAGGCACCTACCAAGATTCAAGAAGAGGGGTAGCCACCACCACCACCATCCACTCAGGAAACAATGATAGAGACAAATTCTCACATTGAGTGCATGCACAAGCTCCATGAGTAACTCCTATAGTAGCAACAAGCAGGACTAAGTGGTGGTGACCCATTAGTCTACCAACTAGCTATGAGCCATTTGAATGAAGTAACTAGAACCATTAGCTAGCTAGAGGAGACTACGCCATTATTTTCTACCCAAAGGATGTAAGTGTCCATGAGGTCCAATCCTAGTGCCTAAGAAGTGACAATGTCCCTTTCAGAACAGCAACAATTCCCAAAAAATTTTGGGAATGTAGCAACTTTCTTGTACACCTAAAGGAGGACGAGGGGCCAACTATCTTGGTAATGTAACACCAAAGGTAGGAGATAGTGGCAAAAGTGGTGGCTAACTATGTGGTAGAGGCACTAAATGCTTGTGCAGCCTCTATGCCTGATATCACTACACTTAGGAACATGCAAATGTCCACAACAATAGAAAGTTGGAGGCTACGTGTACCCTAGCACGAGAAGGTGCTCGACTGATTGGTGAAAAATAGGAAACTACTTCTAGAGATCTTTGATCTCCTGGATACCATCATTGTAATCCAATTAGAGTTGCTTGAAGCTAAGGGCAAGCTCATCATCATCAATGCCCAACTTGAGATAGCCACTTCTGAAAATAGATGGTTGGTTACCAAGGTTGTAGAATTGAGAGCCCATTTAGTTAATCCCACTACTCTCAGCTAGGATGTGACAAGGGATGAAGCTTTTCAATAGCTTCAAAACAAGCTAAGAAAGGCTAAGAGAGCAAAGGAGGAGGCAACCTTTAACACATCCCTCTCAGAGGCTATAACCTACAACACCAACAAGGACTCGTTCGAATTCCATAAAGAGAATGTAGTTTTGACCAAAGACATTCATCACTAGTGGAATGTCAAGACACAAAAAGAACACATGCTCAAATTTGTGTGATAATAGCAGGAGCAACTTGCTAATGTGAATATTAATTTGAGGAGATTAGCTACTGAGAATCATAATCTCTCAATGGAGGAGGTCCACAACCTTTTTCAAAAAATAACAATTAAGGTAGCCACCTGAAAGAATGAGGCCCTGAAGTTTGAATGGGTAAAACAATTATAGGGACCAAGTTAGGCTCCTCAAAGAGGTGAATGAAAAAGAAATTCAACTAGCAAAGGAAAAAGTGAACGAGGCCCTCCAGCAACTCCAACAAGGAGGTAATGTGTGGCAGCCCATCTTGGATGGACTCAATGCATATAACAAAGCCAAAATTCACCTAAAGAAGTTGTAAATTGAAGAGATGATAGAGTACATGGAGTTAGCAATTCTCTAGTATGTAAACTTGGCAATGCTAACGGCCAAAAGGCCAAGGTCAAAACTTCGAGAAGCAAGTGGCTAGCTCTAATCTCTTGTATAAGGCAGAGTTCAATCATCATAAAGACACAAAGAAAAAGTTGGAAATAGCTAACATTGAGCTTGAAGTTCTTAAAGCCCACTTCACCAATCAATGATTAGTGGCTGAGAACCTAGCCAAGAGAATGAATGAGTACTAGGCACTACAAAATGCTATTAGAGAGTTCGACATCAAACATAAACAATTCGCTATCTTGTTCGTTAATGTTAAAAAGTTGTCCTCAATCATACCTTGTCCATGGGATGTTCCCATACCAACTCACATTGGCGATGTCACGTGGACTGTGTATGATCCCCAATGCGAGGAGAAGATGAAAGCACTACTAGATTCTTTTCTTCTTTCACTAAAAGTAACAACTATAGTAGGACAACCTCAACCACTGCATGCACCAGAGGTCGGGGAAGGTCCTTCAACACCCCAGAAGCCTCCACCTCTTGGGACTGTTTGATCTTCTTCTCATCTTCAGCCATCAGAGGAGTTCCAGCTATCAATTTTTGTAAGGGTGTCCAATTTTGTTTTCATGAACATCCATTTTTATAATCATTGTCAATCCATACACTTGAGCACTTAGCATTAGTTTTTTAGTCAATTAGTCAATGGTTCCATGCCTTTTCAAATTTTGTAAAAAGCTTGATCCTCCTTTTGTTCACTGGAGGATGCATTTTCAATCAATCATGGGCGTATGATGAATCATCATCAATGGGTTGCATTGATGTGCATGCATCAATGCATCAAATCATGCATGATGAATCATTAGTGCTAGCACTTAGTAACCTAGTAGTGTTGTAATGCGTTCAAGATGTGTACAGTAGGTGGGACTGAATACTTGTATTAGGAATTAGCTTAAGGCATTAGATAGTTATTAGATTAATTAATACTTAATCACTTTGTTTACACTTAGGCTAAAATAGATAAAAATATAAAACTATACAAATCATATGCCTTGATTACACATAACCATATGCTTGCGCTTATACAAGTGTGACTAAGAAGACAATGATCACGTCTATAAGTCACTGTCCTTACCATTGGCATTTAAAGAGCTAAAGTCCATGAAATTCGATCAAATTGTTGGTGAACACTTGTGATTCGTATGGTTGGGCATAGGAGGTACCTACCACTCATCATTGTCAATAAAGACTTCAATCCAATTCCCAATTTTCTTCTAAAAGATGTTGAGTACAAGTCTTTGAAATGTAACGAGATCATTTTACAAGCCAAATGGCATTTTCTTATATGCAAATGTTCCCCATGGACTGGTAAATGTAGTCTTTTCTTGGTCTTCTAGTGTGATGCAGATTTGATTGTACCCACTATATCCATCAAGAAAGTTGTAATACTGGTGTCCTACAATGGTGTCTAGGACTTGGTCAACAAATGGTAAAAGAAAATGATCCTTGAATGTTGTTAAATTCAACAACCAAAAGTTAATGCAAACCCTCCACTAGCCATCTTTCTTTAAAATAATGACTAAGTGACTAACCCATTCACTATTTGCTATAGGATAAATGAACCCTAATTTTAGTAGGTTTTCCAACTCTTGTTTGAAAACTTCCTTGAGTTTGGGATTCAATCTTCATTAAGGTTGACAATGTGGTTTGACAATTGGATCTATATAGATTCGATGTTGATAGATGTGTGGATCTATACCCGTTATCTCATCATAGGACCATGCAAACATAGTGGACCATTTATTTACCACTTCCAATAACTTTCTCTTTTGTCAAGATTGACATTAATAATTACCAATTTTTTGTTATTTAGAAAAGCATATTCTAGTTTATTTGGTAGGTCTTTTAACTTTAAAGGTTTTGGTTCATACTTCTCTTGTATCTCTAATTGTCCCCATTTGATATCTTCTTCTCGATGTGATTGTACATCAAGGTGTTTCCTTCTAAATCAGTTTCTTCAATATAGGCACTAGTGATTCTCTTCAATGATTTATACATATATTGGATTTTGTTTCTTTTTTAATGATTAGCCATTAGGTGCCTTCTTCTTGTGTGGCTATTACATACAAACATTATTGTACACACATATCCTCCACGTATCGATTACATGTTGTATTAATGTCTTATTTTATGGTCCAAATGCTCTACATACAATTGCACCCACTATCATTGTATGCGATACATGGAACTTTGCATCTCTATATGATTCCAACTTCATCTTCCTTGAAGAATTCCAAGGACAAGTCTTTGATTCCTAGCTTAGCATCCATAGTGCTAAGCCATGCTCTTCCCATAATTATAGAAAATTCTCCCTTGTTTTTTCCCACATGTATAACTAACAAATCAATAAGGTAATACCAATCACTTATGGTGGTGATGACATCTTTTGCTTGTCCAAGTGGAATGGCAATTGACTAATCTACAAGCTCTAGTCAAATGTTGATTTTCTTTAATCGAGGACAATTCTAGGATTTGTACAAATCTTGTGAAATCAAGTTTACTCCAAACCCAAAATCTAGTAGAGCCTTGGAAGGTTTATGTTCTACTATCTATAGAAATACTAAGGAACTTCTAGGGTCTATTCTTTTCTTGGGAAATGCTCCTACTTTAATCTAGTGTATGACTATTTAGGTGAGCATGGCAATTGTTAAATGCTTGTTGGCAGGTTTTGGAAGCACAATATTCTTCGGAAGATTGTGTGTGGATGGGGTAGAGTTAGGCAAAGTCCCCATCCTTTGAACCTTTTCTAAACTTGTTTTGAAAAATGAACATTTCCTAGATCTAGGTTCATTTATCATTACATCCTCTTGTGTATTAACTATTCTGCTCTCACTCTTTTACTACAGTTATGTTGGCAACTCTTGTTGCATGACTAGTGGTGGCACTGCTAGTAGGAAGTTAAGAGTTTGTGGTGAGAAACCAACTATTGGCTAAGGCATGTAAAAATTTGGATTCATTCGTGAAGTAGTGGGTTGATGATATTTTGGCAAGTATTAGTGAGAGGAAGCATAGACTGAAGCATTCCTTGGAAAGATTGGACATTGAACCTACTATCCATAGGGATCAAGTTATCTGTATGAACATTATTACCTTAGTGGTGGCATTTTCCATGCTTGTGGTTGTTGCCACTATTGTTGATACTATTCCTATGGTTGAGAATATGCCCCACTTGAATAGTATGTCTACTAATAGGGCTATTTGAAGTTACTTTGTAAATAAGGTAATCTTTTGGGCATCTGTTTCTTGACAAATTTTGGGTTCAGTACATATGCCCCAGACTCCTATAAGTGAACCATAACATGGTAGCATCCCTTAGGATGTTCATACTAGCACACTTTGCATCCTTCCTCATCTGCTGAGTTGAAGTCTATCACTTCCTCTACCACAGCAACCTTTCCTTTATTTTTGTATTATTCTAGCCCATTATCTCTTTTTTTCTTTTTTTTTATTTTTGTTCAAGGCCTATTTAGTCTTCTCCTCTACTATCTTAAGTGTAATAGAAAATTCTTCATCCACGAAGTCCCACATTTTCTCTAACTTAGTTGCAATATCCTCTAAAGTTTCCTCTTCTTATGATTCACATATTCTTTTTCTAATGACAATATCTCTATTATATTCTTCAGTTGATTCTCTTTTTTCTTAACTCTCCTTCTTACTTTGCCACTTGGTCAAAAGTCTTTGAATACAATGAGCTATCATTTCGAATAAACTTCCTTAGGCATATACCCTAAGGGTTTCTCTTGTTTTGTTTCTTAGCCTAGTGACAATGTGTCATAGTTGTTCCTTTTGAGAAAAAACCATGGTCAGGACACCTGTGTAGTAATGAACAGTACTTTCCCATTGCCGCATCAAGGGATTCATGTGTCCCTTGCTTCTATTCTTGAATTTGTTTTCTCAAATTGGACACTCTGAAATAAGTTTGATACTTGTCATTAAAGAGCTCTAACATGGTACTCCATCTTCGGATAGATTCTAGTTTTAAGGATCTATACCAGCTCTCTACTTCCTTTATGAGTGTTTTGAGGAACAACTTCAATTTCTGTTAATTGTTCTCTATGCTCGACAAGGCACAAGCATCGTGGAAGGCTTGAAGATGATGTTGTGGATCTGCATTGTATCCACCTTCAAATTTGGAAATGTTATTCATATCTAGTCACTTGATGTAACTGTCCCTTACATGTCAAGTAGGAATATACACTGCTTCCCTAATGCTAATTATGTTGCAAGTGGCTAATAGAGGTTATTCATAATCTTTGAGTTCATGAGCTCTATTGTAATGGTGACTCCTTCAATGCTCATAATCATCTTCTTCATCATCATGATGTCTTCTTTGATGCTCATGCTTCTCAGGATTCCTTCATCTTTCTCTTTTGTCATATTCTCAAGAGGAGTGTGAGGAGGAAGAGGACGAAGTTGGAGAATGATGCTAGGTAGTTCTCCTTCTATGACTCCTTGATTTATCCCTTTTAGATTCAATGGAGGTTCTAGGCCTAAGTGTGGGTTTGATAGAATTTTTCTATGTGGTACATGGCATCATCTCTTTCCTCTAAGACAACCCTTTGTGATACTTTCTTTTCTTTATCAAGCTCATGCCTTGTCTCCATAGCAGCATCTTTTCTTATCTAGACCTCTATTGGTTGATATGGTCTGGTCATGTGCTTTGTGATGTGATACACTTCTTGTATATAGCCAAGGTTTAACCTCAGGAGGGTTGCTTGGAGCATAGATGGTGCAAAATGTTCTAGAGGCAAAACAGTGTTACCTTGTAAATCTCTCCACCTTAGTTGTTCATCCTAATGAAAGAAAAATGGAAAATTAGGATAATATGAGTTAGCATGAGCATAGGAAATCCTAGTTTGCATGGGCACACTCCAATCTTCTTCATCATATCCTTTGTCATGACTCTAACAAGTGGTGATTTTTCCTTAAGTGTAGAAGCCATATTACATTTTTTATGCTTTTATGTGTTTGTGTTAAAAGAATTGATTCAAGTATGAAAGACTTTGTAATTCTTAATACAACGAACTCTTATAAAATCAACTACTAAGCCAACATTGACACATCCCTAGCAACAACACCAATGATGAATGGTTGGGTATTCCAACACTTTACCATACAAGTCACGAGCATTCATGCATGACCATATCATAATCCATGGATGGACAATGTAAGTATGCTAATGGTTGATAGTTGGTTCATGATCGTTGTCTTCTCATGTTGAGTTAGTAAAGTGCAAGTAATATGGTTTAACTCTCAGTGATGTATATGATATCATGATGTTGTGGGCTCAAATTAATCCTAGGTGTTTCCATAACACAAATGAGAATAAAATCTAAATATAGGCAATAACAGAAATGGAGATCTATCCTAGCCTATGGCGATAAGCATCCATCTTGGCTTGTTGTACATGCCCTAGGCTCATGTAACCATTAGTGGGATTACCAAGTGAATTCACTGCTAAGCGAATCAAATGAAGCCACTGTTAACTCACCAAATGATTACACTTAACGCTCAAAAACAGTTGTACTTATTTCACTTTACTAATGAACATTGGAAAAGCAAAGTGCTTGGAAAATGTAAAGAACTTAATCAAAGTAAACATATTAGAAAATAAAAGTAAACTAAGTGACATGCTAAGAAAACTCACAAAAAGAAATTGCAAGAATTTCACCATGTGTGGGTTGGTATTTATACCCAGCACATCAAATCTATGAAAACATAAGCAAAGATACGACATCGTACATACAATATCGCATCAAATGACTAATTATTCAACTTATTCATTATTGTTATAAACTTTCATTTTTATTAATTAAATTGTGATATTCAAAATAAGGCTATCACTAGAGTTCTCCTTTCTGCTCTTCAACATCAGCTTCTTAATATGCATTTAGTATTTAGTGGCCAATTTCTTTTTCCTTGTTCAAAATACAACTAGCCTACATCACCTCTTATTTCAAGTAGATCAAATACTGTTCCCTTTGGTTTAAAAGGCTCTACTTTAGCAAGGATTAAGTGGTGTCTCAAATTCAAAAGAAAATAGATAAATGCAAGATAGAACCCCTTACTAGTGTCTTCTTTGCAAATCTATTTATGCTTCTACACGTGTACTATTCTTTATGCTAAGCTCCCTCTCAAGGTGCTTATCAGAAGTTGGAACAATTCATCTTTTGCAACCTTGGTTCAGATTTATGAATAATACATGTTCATCTTTTGCAACCTTGGTTCAGATTTATGAATAAATGAAGTTGATGATTGTGTAGAAAAAGGTTACTTGCACTAGAACGTGTATTATTCATAAATCCAAACCAAGGTTGCAAAAGATGAATTGTTCCAACTTCTGATAAGCACCTTGAGAGGGAGCTTAGCATAAAGAATAGTACAGATTTGCAAAGAAGACACTAGTAAGGGGTTCTATCTTGCATTTATCTATGCTACTCGTACTATTCATCTTTTGCAACCTTGGTTCAGATTTATGATTCAGATTTATGAATAATACATATTCTAGGGCAAGTAACCTTTTTCTACACTATCAACTTCATTTCACTTTGCCATCATTCCAATTGATCTTTAATGAAAGCGTATTCCTGAAGTAAAAGTTAAACATTGATCCTCAGTGGCAAGTCTATTCCTGAAATGTTACTTCTTTCTAAAATTAATAACCTAAACCTATGTGAAAAGTGTATTCCTAAAGGGTTACTTCTTTCTAAAATTAATAACCTAATTGTAATGATGAAAACCTAATTAAACATCCTAAAACAGTTTTGAATTGAATCTTTCCTATCATATTGTTTCGAATGTACTCTAGTAGATGCTACAAATGTATATTCTAACTTTTCCATCTAATTTGTCAGATGCTCCACCATGTGTATTGGATGCTCTATAATAAAACTTTGTTTTGGGGTTCCGACGTCCCCTAAAATGTAAAGCCAATTAAAATGTGTGTAAAATCCTAAGGAAGGGAAAACCTATGTGAAATGTACGAAGACCGACTTGATGTCCTACTTAAGTAAAAGAAAGCACGCAGTTGTCCTACTTTAAGGGAAAGGAAACAACGTGATCATTCCAGGCCGACGGTTGACTTCGATTCCTTTAACTCATCAAGGGGGCTAATGCAAATACTGCATCCAAGACCTGATCAGAAAATAACGAAAGCAACTCCTAAATCTTTCAGCAGTGTACCAGACCTTGAAAATTAAATAACATCTTCACAGAATTTGTATATTTAAACAGAACATGACCAAAAAGGCTCCATACATACATGGAAGCTCATTACCATGACACCATTTATCGTGTAATTGTTTAATTCAATCGTGAAAAATAAAACCAGGAGAAGCAACAAAATCTTCGTCAACATTAGCAGATCCCTGCAAACATGCAAGTGCAACACTTTAGACGATTCACAACATCACTCGGAATAATGTCTGCTAATATCATACAAAACGCAATAGGCACCTATAGTGGAGACTGCACAGGGGTTGAGAAACTGCGCTCCAATAACCGAAAGAGCAACAGCTGCAGGTTGAAATTGAAGCAAGGGCAGTCATGTGGCAGTTTGTAGAAAAGGGCATCCATTTTCCTTATTGAAACATGTAATCAAAGTCGTTGAGCCAGTACTGATTTGTATAAAGCAGAATTTTTGTGTTGTGTCCAAAATGTTGACATCCATTTTCCTCGATTAATTGAAGCATGTAAACAAGATCGTTCAACCAGTACTGATTTGCGTAAAAGCAGAGTTTGAGGTTGTGTCCAAAATATGTTATAGCTAAAAAACTTCCAGCAGGTGGAGTGTAGGTTTGCAACATTGATTGTTTGAAGACCCTGTACTAAATTGGAGTTGCAATGAAGTTGGAGAAGCCCATTAAGTAGTAGAATGTAGATGCAGAAGATGCAGAGTTAGCAGGGCAGCTAGGATGACAATGAAGTTCCATGCATCTCCAGCATTCTAACCAAAGTCAAAAACAAACGGGAAATGCAAAACTTAGATTTATGAATAACATACCAGAATATACAACAAAAAAAACAAAGTCTCGTAACAATTCCACGTCAAATTTTTCTAGAAAGTAATTAATTAGGCCCAAGTTTATAGCGAAACAGATTATCAAACAAGGGAAAGAAACTTATCCAGCATAAAGAGCCTCAGATATGATTAAATTGCTGAAGAAGCTAAAAATAAACTGGATGCAGGATCCACATACGAAAATCTTCCTCAAAAGAAGACATCATTTAGAAGAGTAGCTGATATAACAAGTCTTCCAAATCCAACATTGCTAAACTAAACTTCATTTTTCCTCATTTTTCTCAAGTCGGACCAATCAGAAAAGAAAATTTTTAGCCTCCATCAAGGGCTTTGACTTCTGTATCGCGGGCGTTCTTTGTAAACCGGACTCCTGGAATAATTATTAATGTTAACTCAAATTCAACAAAGACTGGCAAACTTAGTATTACTGAGTATAGGGAAGACGACATGAGATTTTGAATAATTTTAACAAATAAAAGCTTACGCACTAAAAGGAAAAAAGCTCACCCGTTTGCGGCCCTTGATCCTTCATGGTATACTGGAGATTTGTTCTTATAGGGTGAATATCGCTTTGGAGAAGAATAATTTCTTCCTGGTGGACTACGAGCACTGCAACAGCAAAAGAAAACTGGGTGATCTAAATCCGGACTGTTAAAAAACAAAATTTTATAAAATTAAGAGAAAAAACCATTTTAAAGAAATCTGAATAAATACCTTCGCCCATAACTTGGACTACGACGGGCACGAGGACTGCGACTGCAAAAAGAAGACATAAAAGAGTAAATTATCATAAATTAGCCCTCGTATAAAACAATACGTACTACAGCAGCAACGGTGCCCACTTCAAAATCAGAATACAAATGACAACATAGGCACCAATAAAACCGGAAATCGTATTAGCATTGCTGAACATTATATGCATAAATCCCTATAATCCATGAAACCTTCAAATCCTAAACGGAACCCCACTTAAATAGGTAAGGATGATAAACTAGTTAAAATATTTATGGGTTATACCTTTTTCCATAGCTAGGGCTTCTACGGTATCTTGGACTCCGACTGCAAAAATGATTCGAGAATAAGCAGACTGAAACTGAAATTTTACAAGGAACCTTCTCGGTCGTTCCTTATGTCAATGTCTTATTTTTGAAAGAAAATTATTCAATTTCATAATATCATAGAAATAGCTGAAAAGGTGCAAAATTGGTACTCTAACCTATTTCCTTGCCGAAAAGATTTGAAGAATAGAAGAATTGGGTCGGGTTTCTGTTACCTCCTTCCATAACTTGGGCTACGTCGGTATCTTGGAGGGGTTCGACTTCTGGGACGGCCATAATCGCTTCTACCCCGCAAGTTGCACTCCCTGGCAAAATGACCTGATTCCCCACATTTATAGCAGCTCAAATCATCACCGCCTCTGCGACGACCGCCTCCTCCGGCATTGCGAGACATCTCAACCCTCCAATCATTTTTACCTATAATAGGATTTTAGTTCCCATCAGATAAACATGCCGCAACATTGTTGGTATCTTCTACCAAAAACTTCCACTCAAGCATTCTATAAATGCGTAATTACATCATACCATTCAGTGCACGTACAGCATCCGCTGCATCTCTCCTATCTTCAAACTCAATAAACGCAAAGCCTGGAGGCTTGCGGGCTACCCAAACACTGAAAAATGTTCAGATTCTCAACATGTTAAGCAACATATGCTTGGAAACGGTAATTCAGACAACTGGCTGAAGAAATTATTAGGCAACGTATCACAAAGAACAAAATAAAAAAAATATTGGTTCCAAAATTGCAGGTTGTTGAAAAAATAAAAACGAAAACTTTCAATCGAAAATGCTGGCATGACACACAACAAACCATTATTCAAATCAGACTTTAAAATTCACAACTATAATCAATAAATCATTAAATTTCAATCACGGCCCCTCGTAGAATGCATGTTTATCACTTGTGACCTAAAACAAGAGAGAAACCACTGCGATGATTTCTCGATTAAAAAAAAAAGGTTCCCCGAAGCAGAAAAACTAGAGATCGAAAAACTTCCTGAAAACATATTTTGAAATCCTCGGATGAAATGGTCAGTTTCAAATATCATTCTTACATGAAATCCGCAAATAGCAAAATCGGGGAAAGAAACAACCACAAAACAGCAACAAAAAATTCGGTACAACGAGAAATGTCAAATACCAAACCGACGAAATAATAAGTTAGATGCAAAACGATAAAAAAGATGCCAGACAAGAATCCAATAAAGGATCGAGAACGCTAAAGCACGGTTAAAAGATAGAAAAAGACCTAGATCAAAAAAAAAGCCCTAGCACTAAACAAATCGAATACGGAAAACCTACGCACCTTCGAAGGACTCCATAAACCCTAAATTCATCCTCCAAATCGCGCTCGGTCACACGGGGATCCAAGTTCCCCACATACACGCGAGACATGGCTGCGATCCGCAAAAACCCTAAGCTGTTGCTTCTTTACAGACAACGAATACCTGGCTTGGATTCGCAACAGCACAGCCAAGAAAAAAGAAATTTTCAAACGCCCTTGAAAACAAACGACACAGGAAGAGCAAGATTTCCCTTCTGTAATGTGCGACCTCGTTAACAAAAATCGGTCGCATCTGCGAGTGTTCATCCGAGTTCTTTCTTATTTATACTGGAGAAGCCATGTTAAATCAAAGTTAGTTTACTTTTACCCCAAAAAATATGACTCACATCGTGGTTTTGGGGGGAGACGAAGGGCGCGGCGGGGTTTTTGGTGGGGGGCCGGGCGCACATGGTGAGTTGCAAACTGCACAAGAAAACCTTAAAATCAAAGCCTTAACACAGCCCAAAGTTGTTAGATGACTCCTTAGTCATCTACAACAAGACAAGCATTTCGTACCCCCAAGACGAAAGCTAAAAAAAGAAACCAAAACAAGCAACTAGAGAAGAAAACCACGCACAGTTGCGAGATGACCCCCCAGTCACCTCCAACAAGACAAAAGCATTTCTCACTCCCTAAGATGAAACCTAAAAAAAGAAACCAAAACAAGCAATTCAAAAGAGATACTTCTTAAGAAAAATAATATTATTGGTAAAGCCTAGTTCTGACATTGAAGTCAAATTCAGTTGGTGTTTTGATACCAAGCATCTAGACAACATTTCCAAATAAAGAAAATAATCTTAAATAAGAGGATTTTCTAGGCTTTTTGAAGGTGTCGCTTAACATACATATAGGGAAACCTATATTTCAAGGATTGGGCATCATATGCTTTATTGGTGGATTGAAAGTCGTTTCTCTTTAAAATGGGCTAAAGAAATGTGGAGATCCTTTTGGGTTCCATATCATTCTAACCATCATTTAAAACTATATAGGCCATGATTCCTTGTGAACCTCACCATATGGATATGTAGGCTTGCAAAAGACCTTTGGCTTCAATGCTCGGGCCACTGCCCTCTCTTTGGAGTGGGGCTTACAAATGCATTGGTGTATGAACATGTTATAGCCCTTCTAGGAGATCGATGTGTTGTGTGCTTGTTGTGAAATAGGTATGCTAAGCAGTAAGGTGTAGTCCACCTTTAGTTCACCCTATCATGTTGGTGCTATTGGGACTCTTAGGTGGTGTCAAATGGTGTTTTTCAAGGGCGACACTATTACATGAGCCTCCTTGAAAATGGAAAAGTTAAACAATGAAGTGTTAGCTTAGTGGTAAGACTTTTGATTTGAAAGCTCCAAGTCATGGATTTGATTCTAATGAGCAATGCTAAGTTATATATATGGATGAAAAGGTTAAATTCAAACTTTCTAATGAAACTTATTTATCAATAATTTTTTTCAACAAATCTAATATTTCTTTTTCTTTAATTTTTCTTTCATGGATTGAATTTCTCTAAAATTCTTCTATGGGGATTATATATTACTCCCAACTTCTTCAATCAATGTTGAAATTTCTACTTTTTTATCAATGCAAAAATTTATGTTGATTCTAAAAATGCAATTTTACAAGCTAGTAAGAAAAAAAAAACTTAATTTTATCCTTCCTAAAGATGTATATTAGTCATTTGTTGTTGATCTTTTATCATAATATGTGTTCATTCAAATTTTGGGTTACCTGCCTTGTAATGGAAGTTTTATTTCACAATTAAATAATGTGATGAAAAAACATGACATGCAAGTCCTTCATGCTAAGTATTATTCTTATTTTTTTGCTTGTTAATTTAGGTAATGCTTTGATGGTGCAATGTGCCCTAGATATAGGGTCTTTTACACATAAACATGCAGTATTGATTATTCGTAAGTGGGCTCCAAATTTTGATGTCCAATCTGAAGAATATGTTAAAGTTCCATGTTTTTATTGAGTTATATAATCTTCAGTTGATTTTTTCAAAACGTTGAGTATGAAGTTGTGAGTCTTTTCAATTCCATTAAATATATGGAGTCTATTTCTACAACTTTTGGTTTTTATAGATTTTTTTTTTTTGTTCAAATCAACCTTCTCAACTATAAAAAGGAATTGGTATTACAAACAAGAGGAAAGATTTATAGTCAACAAATTTCATATTATAATCTTCCTAATTCTTGCAACTTTTGCTTTCATGAAGAACATATGTTTAATGCTTATCCTATTCTTCTAAAAAAAGATTCTAAAAAGAAAAAGAAAAAGAAAAAATGTGTTAAAGTTGAAGATAGAAAAAAACAATAAGCTAACCACTTAAGCCACTTATCATACGTTAATAATAAGAATTAAAAATATTCAAAGTATAGTAGAAAGACGAATAAAAGGATGGAATGTTAACCCAAAAAGAATATTAGTAATAAGAAAAAATTCTAAATACATTAGTAGAAAGGATCATCACTAGAAAGTTCAATGCTCATCCTACCAAGTGTAACATTTTTGTCAAGTGGCTAGAACCAAGGTCTTACTACCAAGAAACAATCACTTTACCATGACTCCAAATGATGGCCCCTCAAGTATATTGGTATAAAACTCTAAAAATAACATGCTGAAAAACTTTCTAATTTTGGATTTATCTACTAAGATGTACAACTTAGTTCTCTTTTAATATTCTTCTCCATGAAGGACTAGATTTTTATTTATTTGCAATTTCTTCAAATGATCTTTAATTCCTTTTTTGCATGTCTTTTCTAATCTTCCGTTAGATGGCTCTCCTAGAAAAGTGGTGTAGCAACCTTTTTTGATAGGCTCATTATCTAATCTTATCTACACATGTTTAAACCATTCAAGACATTATTCTTGTAGCTTATTGATGAGCGGTGAGATACCCCTGCACTCAACCATAAGAATACGAGCATTTCACGCATGATCCAGTCGAATTCCAAGGACTAAGTGCTTATGCGCCCTTGTAGAACAAGGATGGGTTGGTTGATCGTTGTCTTCCCAAGCTTACCTGTATGTTATGATTATATGGTTAAGCAAGCTTGAGGCATATGATTTTTATAGCTTTTATGTTTTTCTATCTTGCGCTAGTAGGGAAGGAGAGAGGTAACTAAGTGGCTAACTTAACTTAACTACTCATTAACTTAGTTCTAACTAATCCTAACACCAACATCCATTCCCACTTGCCGTACACATCCTAAACTAGTGCAAAACTACTGGGAATACCAAATGCTAATC
Source organism: Gnetum montanum (assembly GCA_015680685.1). NCBI lineage: Eukaryota > Viridiplantae > Streptophyta > Gnetopsida > Gnetales > Gnetaceae > Gnetum > Gnetum montanum. The sequence goes on from MNCI01026019.1 coordinate 740,578, forward strand.
ATTATTGGGTTGCCAAGCGTTACACGCATGCTCGAAGTGGTCGTGCTTGTGTAATTTAACGATTTGCTTAATTGATCAAAATGAATTGCTGTGCTAATAACAAAAATGTAAAGTGCATAAAATAAAATAAATGCATAAGAAAATAAAATAAAATAAATGCGTAAGAAAACAAATCTCAAGTGCTGCAAGGATGAATCAAAGAGCTCATCTTTATTGCCATACACAAGGTGTGCTCATGTACACAATGCTTGAATAAATATCCGTCCATACTTCGACCTCCTACTATGGGCACTTGGAAAATACTCTAACTCTCAAACAGACTACAAGAGTTTCGCTAATTGACTGCTAAAAAAATTTCTTCCAATTGTGCGCCTAGGCACTGTATTTATAGGCTTGAGAGCAACTACTCTAATAATTAGAGTAACCACTCTAATAATTAGAATAACTACTAGAGTAACCGCTAGAGTAACCACTCTAATAATTAGAGTAATTACTAGAGTAACCACTAGAGTAACTACTTTAATAATTAGAATAACTTCTAGAGTAACCACTCTCATCATACCCCCACAACTGAATGAAAACTCATCCTTGAGTTCCTTACAAAATATTGGGAAGGTATGGGATTATTGACTAATTGACAACTGACGGTGGAATGGGATGACAAACTCAATGTGCCCAGTGAACCAATCAATAAGCATATTACGACATTAGTGTTCATGACCATTGTGGTGAATACTCGTACATAAATGACATCCAAGCCTTTATTTGGCAGCTTGAAGAGAAAAAGAGAGAGAGAAAGAAGATGGAGCGTGTTGCCGCCAATGCCGAGGTTGCGCCTTTTGTTGTTTATCCATAGCCATGCCACCAAACTTGCTTTTTTCATAAATGCTTTAGTTCCAGTCCATCCTGAGTGCTTTCTTCAAGCCCAATCCATTGTTTGTATGATCACCATCTACACACACAACATAGTCACAAATGAGCAAGGATAGATAATCCACAATGCAGTTGATACCTTGCCTCAATATGAAGCACATTGGCTAAGTTGTGGTTATGGCATAAACTGGTTTGGAGATTTATCACTAGCAACTACCCAAGGTGTAGGGGTTAGGCAATTAGTAAAATGGAAAAAATTGAAAAATTTATGCCAAGGCCTTCATGACTAAAAGTGAACCTCTGGTAGCTATAAAATGAAAAAACATGAGGAACAAGAAAGATGAAAAATATCAACGGCAATGCCAATAAAATGGATGTCATGGATGGGGATGAAACAAGAAATGATTAATTGTAGGAAATGTTTAAGGAAAAGAAGTTAACAATTACACCAAAAAGAAATGCTACTGGGTCCTCCCCAAAGCAGCCTCATGCCCTTTATGCCCTAACAAACCCACAAACCAAAGAGTTTGTAGGCTCTAGGAATGTCATTTGGAAGAAAGAGTTAAAAAGTTACCCACAAAAATTCACCAAAGAAAAACAATGCATCAACCCAGAAACAAACTAATGATAGAACCAACAATGAGGTGGAAAAATGGGGAGAAATATGGAGAGGAGAGAATGGAATGGAATCCCAAGAACAAGGTTGTGTAAAGTCTCTTGTGTATTTTATGGTTAATGTGACTAAGTAGAACTCATCCCAAATCCAGACTCAAACAAACCACATCCAGTGACCTTGCATCAACACACTTGACCAATCCATCTACTTGAAGCAACAAGAATGCTTCCACAAAGAGTCACCACCATTCTGAGGAGAGCGAGATGGAGAAGCAGGAAGTGAGAAAGGGCCTTAGTTAGACGGAACCTTTAGGCATGGGTAACATGTCTTTCCAGTGCCATAACTAGTGCTTGTAGCCCATAGTACTTTATTATGTCTAAGGGGTATGCTTTGAATTCCCACTTTTTTTGTGTGTGAGAACCACATCGTGCAAAGACTTATTTTTATTCACTTAGCTTCCTGATTTTTGAACAATGTCAGAATGACAAAAAACCCAAGAAAAAGCATCCAAGCACCCAAGAGAATGGCTAGCACAAATTCATCGAATCCTCTTAAAGTCACATTCTTTTCATCCTTTGAGTCTTTCCTTGGTTTGAAAAATACCCAGCCACCAATTCATTAACAAGTTTACTTAGAAAAAGGGGACTGTACAGTTCCAAGCCAAAGGAGACCATAGAGTTGTATGGATGAGTGGACAACATGGACTCATTGCCTATTTTACCAAAAGAACCATACCTTAATATTAGCATCATAATTCAAAGGTAAAAACCAAACATTAGCAATCAATATGATATAATTCAATCCACCATCATGAGCACTTATTGGATGAAAAATAAAAGTAAATCAAGCAATTAAAAAAATAGTAAAAATATGAACAATGGTGTAAAACAAAAATAAGAAAAGTTGGAAAAATGTGTAAAACAAAAATGTGTAAAACAAAAATTCAAAAAGAACTGAGGGCCTAGAATGGTTAGCATAGGTAGCCATCTCCCCCACGACTGAGTTGGAAGGAGGAGATCTGAAATAGTGAGCAAGGTTGTCCACTAACAGAGGTAGCATGTGTGCTGGCTATCCTAAGCTCATGAAAAGGTTTGGTTTGTTACACGTTGACCAATAGTTTTTTGTCTGGGCTCTCAGGTTTGTATATTTTCATGGCCCCTAAAGGAAAAGTTGCGTAAATAATATAAGGTCCTTTCCATAGTGTTTGAAATTTAGTACATTGTGGCACATGTGTGGGATTCTAGTAGAGAACCTTATCTCCTGATTGATATTTAACTTTCCTAATCCTTAGGTCATGACATTGCTTATTTAAGGCCTTGTGCAATTCGTTAGATGACAAGGCAGCTAGTCGATTTTCATCTAGCAAGTTAAGGATTACTAACCATTGTTTCTGTGCTAGATCAAGGTCAAGGTTGAGGTCACATG
>MNCI01026019.1:744152-782545 GCA_015680685.1 Gnetum montanum
ATTGGACATTGGTGTAATCAGCCCCATAAAATCAATTCCCCAAATGTCGAAGGGTTCTAATGGTTAAAATCCATTGTTGCAAATCCTCCATTCTAATAGTCATTCCCCCATCACATTGACAACGCTCACAAGATTGGACGAAATGATGGACGTCCCAAAATAATGTAGGCCAATAATATCCTACAAGCAGGATCTTGATGGTCGTTCATCTCCCAGCGTAATGACCCCCACAAGGACCCTCACGAATGTCTTGGAGAACTTGTAGTTGATCTATATCGAGAACACACCATCGAACCAAGCTATTAGGATGCACTCTGTAAAGTTGCCCATTGATCTCCATAAAGTACTTGGCTCAATGAAGAAATTGTTGTTTCTTATTAAGGTTTAACTCTTGTGGTGTTTGTTGGGTGAGGAGATAGGTAAGAATGCTACTGTACTAGTTTGTCTACATGGGTGATTGATTATTCACTACACCAGCAAAGGGGAATTCATCAAGGAAATGATTAGAAATTGGATACTCATCCTCTTTGTTGCCCCATTGCAACTGAGATAAATGATCAGCAACTACATTCTCGGTGCCCTTTTGATTAATCATCATTAAATCGAACTCTTATAAGATTACAAGCCATCGTATGATATGAGGGCTTACCATTGGCTTATTCATGAGGAACCAGATTACACTATGATCTGTATGTATATATACTTTATATCCTAATACATAGTGTCTAAACTTTTCTAATGCAAACACTACAATCATTAATTCTTTCTTTGTGGTAGTGTAGTTAAGTTGTGCACCAGTGATACTTCTACTTGCACAGTGGATGTAATAAGGATGCTTTTGGTCATCTAATTGTGTAAGTACAGCTTCTAAAGCATAGTTGGATGCATCAGTCCTGATATGGAATGGTTTGGATCAATCAGGAGCTTATAGAATGGGTGTTTCTACTAGCTTATGTTTCAGAGTTTGAAAAGCTAATTCGCATTCCTTGGTCCACTCGAAAGGTACGTCCTTTTTCATTAATTTCACCAATGATTTGGCAACCTTTGAAAAGTTATCAATAAATCTCCTATAATAGCCAGTATGTCCAAGGAATGACCAAATATCTTTGATAGTTTTCAGTTGATGGGTAATTCCTTGGATAATTTTGATTTTCTTGGGGTCTACCTCTATCCCTGTGTGTGGGATTTTGTGTCCTAATACTACACCTTCTTAGACCATCAAATGGCTTATCTACCAGNTCATGCCATTCCCTATCTACTGTTGGAATATGCCTAGAACTAGTCATTGAAATGTTGCAGGGGCATTGCACAAGCCAAATAGCATCTGTTTATATGCAAATGTTCCCCAAGGACTAGAGAATGTAGTCTTAGCTTGGTCTTCTGGGGCTATTTGTATTTGGTTATATCTGCTATATCCATCCAAAAAATTATAATACTGATGCCCTGCGATGGTGTCTAAGACTTGGTCGACAAATGGCAATGGAAAGTGATCTTTGAATGTTGCCATATTTGGTAGCTTGAAATCTATGCACATCCTCCATTTGCCTCCCTTTTTAGGCACAATAACTAAGGGGTTAACCCATTCACTATCAGGAATGGGATATACGAACTTAGCCTTGAGAAGCTGTTCAATTTCTTCCTTAACTACTTGCTTCAGCTTAGGGTTCAATCGCCTCTATGATTGTCTTCGAGGCTTTATGGAGGGGTCAGTGTAAATTCTATGTTGGCATATCCTAGGATCTATTCCAGTGAATTCAGGATATGACCAAGTGAAGGCTTTTGACCATTTATTTATTACCTTCAGAAGTTCTTCTTTTTATTGAGGAGAAAGCTTAGCATTCATAATTACCGATTTTCCATTTTTAAGGAACATGTATTCCATACTAGTGGGCAATGGTTTTAGCTTGAGGGGCTCCTACTTAAATTTCTCAGGGATTTCCAACTTCCCCCAATTGATATTTTCAAGGTTAAGACTTGGAAGTTGGCGGTGGACTTGCTCTAATGTGTCTATGCTATCAATGTAAGCACAAGTCAAACCCTCAATTGGCTTCATGCATATGAGTGAACTGCTTTCTTAATCAGCTATCAGCCATTGGGTGTCTTCCTATCATGTGGCTACTGCATACAACCATCTTTGTATGTTAATCACTTGTGCATACTGATTGCATGTAGGTAATGCTAAACTTTGCATAAACCATGACCTCTGAACACAATTACACCTGTGTCACTGTATGCGATGCACAAAACTTTCTTCTTCTCAATCTTTTCAAATGTATTTTCCTTTGATATTTCTAGGGAAAGATTGCGGATTCCTAGGCATGCATCGATGGTGCTTAGCCATGCTCTTCTCATTATGATTAGGAAATCCCCCTTACCATTGTTTACTTGAATCACTAGGAAGTCAGCTAGGTACAACCACCCACAAATAGTGGTAATAATGTCTTCCACCAATCCTAATGGGACAGTGATGGACTAGTTGGCCAACTCTAGATGGATGTTGCTCTTTTTCAATGGAGGCAGGTTCCAGGCCTTGTACATTTCTTGAGAAATCAAGTTGGCACCAGAACCTGAATCCAAAAGAGCCTTGCACAACGCATTTCCAATGATTTGTAAGTATATCAGAGTACTCCCAGGATTAGAGAATTTCTTGGGAAGGTGGCCAGCTTTGATCCAATCAGTGATGGCATGTGTTAGCATGACCATATGCATTGAGTGCGGTGATTAGGTTGAAGGGGGCTCCGAAGTTTTGATTGATACTGAGGCATCTAAGGAATTAGCTACTTGTGATTACAAGGGCTTGGTTAGACTGTTGGTTCTAAAGAAAGGTATTTTTTTCATGTGGTTGTTGGAAGCAACAATAGGTTGAGAGTTAACAACCCTCATGGCGTTACGTTGCTGCAGCTAGGTAGGGATTTCACCTTATCGCAGGAGCAAGTGGTAGTGGAGCTATTGGTGGAAGAGATGTGGCTGAATGAGAAGGATGATATGCTTGTGGAATATCACCTCTAGAAGAGGGAGTCCCATAATACTCATGGGCTTGGTAGTAAATTTGAGGAGTGACATGACTAGTAGAGTCACGTGGGGAGATTGGCTTCTGCACGTAATATCCATATGGGTCAAGTTGCTGGTAAGGATACTGTTGCCTTGGTGGTGGCATTCCCCATGATTGTGGGTGCTGCCACTATTGATATTGCTCAATCAATTGTGGTGGAGTTCCACTGGGATAATATGTTAAGGGTTGGTGGAACTGCCTTAGGTTACCTTGAGGATAAGGTAACCTTCAGGGTGTTTGCCTTTTGTTTAATCATGGGTTGAGTGCATACACCCCAGAATCCTGTAGATGTAAGATTATAGGGAAACATCCCTTAGGATGGTGATATTGACATATCTCACATTCACTATCATTGTTTGTTTCTAAATCCACAACCTCTTCAATGATGGCAACTTTGCCCTTACCCTTGCTACATGCATGTTCAGCCTCTTTCTTTTTTCTTTTCTCACTACCTTGCTCTCTAGACTCCTCTACTATTTTAAGAGCAGTTTGAAATCTATTGTCTAGGGAATCCCACATTTGGTCTACCTTTGCTGAAACTTCTGATGTCATCTTTTGGATAGGTAAAGTTTTCCTATTCACCATCTCTTATAGTGGTGACTCTTCTTCATCCTCACAAAATCTTACTCCTCTTTTGAAGGGAAGGATCTCAATTTTTCTCTTCTGCACTTTCTCTCTTCCGTAGCTCACCTTCTTCCTTAGCAACTTACTCCAATAGTCTTTGAATTTGATGGGACCTAAGCTCGGATAGTCTCCCTTGGGCATAAATCCCNAAAGACTGGTACTAGCTTTCCGCTTCTTTAACTAATGTCTGTGGGAACAACTTAAGTTTTTGCCATTCGTTCTCTATGTTCTGTAAGGCACATGCATCATGGAATTCTTGTAAATGATTTTGAGGATCAATGTTGTATCCCCCTTCAAATCATGGGATATTGTTCATATCTAATCTCTTGATCCTACTATCTTTTTGTTGCCTTGTTGGAATTCTAATAGCCTCAGTTATGTCCAACATACTTTGAGTAGTGATGAGGGGTTCATCATGATCATCTTGTCCATGGCGTCTATGATGCCTACGTTGTTCCCTACTTTCCATTCTTCTATGTCGTGACTCTCTAGAGTGCCCTCATCCCCTTTCCTGCCTATTTCGCCTATGACTCCCACTTTGCCTACCTTTATCCTCATGATCCTTTTCTTTATGACCAGGTCTATATATTGAAGGAGATGATGAAGGTGAAGGAGAAGGAGAACCATCATCATGACGGTGTCTGCTACCTTCTCTTCTGCAGTCTCAGCCCCGATCGCAATTGCGATCAGAATGTTCATCTTTATCATAAGTTCATGTCCCTTTTTTGGACCCTTTGTGCCCATGGGTATCAAAACCTAGGTTATGAATAGTGGAATGAAGGTCCTGATACACAACCCCTTGGCCAAAGTCAAGGGGAGGAACATCGTTGTGTGGGCGACTGCCTAAGGTAGGTTCACCACCCTCATTTTTGCTTAAGACATGTGGGGCATCCTGGGACCACTTATCCTTCAAAGACTTATGATGTCTCTGCTATTGCAAGTCCCTTTGATTTTGTGCCTCTAAGGGATGGTATTCTCTTGAGTTATGTTCTTGCATAATGTATTCTATGTGTAAGTGTGGCATGCGAGTTCGTGTGAGAGCATGAAGAAGCATGCTTGGGACTAAATGATCGGGAGGTAACACTATGTTACCTTCTAAGTCTTGTCAATGTAGTTGTTCATCTTAATGAAGGATAAATGAAGTCTAGTATATACTCATTAGAATGAATATATACCACTTGAACTTGTTGAGGGACTGGCAGATCAACTTCATGTGTATTACGTTGCTGATTGTTTCTTGTTTCAAACCTAGGCAGTGAGGTGCTTTTGTACGAAGAAGGAGACATACTTGTCTGTTCAATGTACAATGTACTCTTGTTTATTATTTCCTCAACCAACCCTAAGGATTCATTCCAACGATGTGAATGATTTCCTATGTTCTAGTTAGCGCACAAACAACTAAGTCCCTGGCAACAACGCCAATGATGAACAACGAGGTACCCCTACACTCAACCATACGAATACGAGCATTTCACGCACGATCCAATTGAATTCCAAGGACTAAGTGCTTATGCACCCTTATGGAACAAGGACAGGTTGGTTGATCGTTGTCTTCCCAAGCTTACCAATATGTCATGATTGTATGGTTAAGTAAGCTTGAGGCATATGATTTTTATAGCTTTTATGTTTTTATGTCTTGCGCTAGTAGGGAAGGAGAGAGGTAACTAAGTGACTAATTTAACTTAACTACTCATTAACTATGTTCTAACTAATCCTAACACTAGCATTCATTCTCACTTGCCGTACACATCCTGAACTAGTGCAACACTGCTGGGATTACCAAACGCTAATTGTTACTGGATTACCAAGCGTTACATGCATGCTCAAAGTGGTCGTGCTTGTGTAATTTAACGATTTGCTTAATTGATCAAAATGAATTGTTGTGCTAATAATAGAAATGTAAAGTGAATAAAATAAAATAAATGCATAAAAAATAAAATAAAATAAATGCGTAAGAAAAAAAATCTCAAGTGCTGCAAGGATGAATCAAAGAGCTCGTTTTTATTACCGTACACAAGGTGTGCTTAGGTACACAATGCTCGAATAAAGATTTGTCCACACTTCAACCTCTTGTTGCAGGCACTTGGAAAATACTCTGACTCTTAAATAGACTACAAGAGTTTCGCTACTTGACTGCTAAAAGACTCTCTTCCAATTGTGTGCCTGGGCACTGTATTTATAGGCTTGGGAGAAACTACTCTAATAATTAAAGTAATCACTCTAATAATTAGAATAACTGCTAAAGTAACCACTCTAATAATTAGAATAACTGCTAAAGTAACCACTCTAATAATTAGAATAACTACTAGAGTAAATGCTAGAGTAACCACTCTAATAATTAGAATAACTGCTAGAGTAACTACTTTAATAATTAGAATAATTGCTAGAGTAACTGCTCTCATCACTTATCTAAAATAGAAGCTGCTCCAAGCTTTTCTTTAATGAATGTATTATGTCATTTATCTTTTCTTATAACATACAAAATTGTGCAAACTTTAGAGGAATCAAGTTAATAAGCCATACTCTAAAGATTTGAGAGAGAGTCATACAATAGCATCTTAAACTTGAATTAATAGTATTAGAAATCAATTTTGATTTATGCTAATGAGATCTACTATAGAGGCTATTTTCTTGACACAATAAGTAATGGAGAAATTTAGAAAACATATAGAAAATCTATATATGATCTTTATTGACTTGAAAAAACTATATGACAAAGTGCCTAGAGATATTATTTGGTGGGAATTACAAAGAAAAAACATTCCTAATAAATATATTAAACTAATTCAAGACATGTATGAAGAAGTTGCCACTAAATTTAGAACAACTTGTGGAATAAGATCTTATTTTCTAGTCATAGTAGGTCTACATCAAGAGTCCGCACTTAGCTTGTGCTCATTTGCCATTATTCTTGCTGAATTAAAAAGGGAAATACAAGATGAAATCCCTTGGTGTATGTTATTTGCAGATGATATTATGTTAGTAGATACAACTTAAGAAAATATTGCTTCTAAAATGGAGATGTGGAGACATACTCTAAAATCAAAAGGCTTAAAAATTAGCAAAAGTAAGATAAAATATATGAAATGCAATTTTAGTAACAACATAAACAATGATGAAATATAAGTGATAATTCAAGGCCAAAAAGTTCCTCACAACAAATAGTTCTGCTACCTAGGATCAATCCTCTAATGAGATGGTGAAATTGATAAAGATATAAGAAATGCAATTGAGGTAGAATGGTCAAAATGAAGATAGGATAGTGTTGTTCTATGTGATAAAATAATACCAATAAAATTGAAGAAGAAATTTTATAAAATAGCAATAAGGCCAACTATTTTATATGGTCCTAAATATTAGACAATATAAAAAAAGCATGAACAACAATATAGTATGGTAGAAATGAGAATGCTTCGATGGATGTTGAATGTTACTAGAAGAGATGAACTACATAATATAGACATTAGACATTAGAAGAAGACTTGGAGTCGCTTCTATTTTAGATAAGCTAAAAGAATGGTGGCTTAGATGGTTTGGACATTTGCAAAGAAGATCAAACAATGAGCCTATAAATAAAGGTTGTTACATCATTGTTTTAAGAAAGCCACCAAAAGAAAGACCAAAGAATATAAGGAGAAAAACAATCGAAGATGATTTGAAGAAACTACAAATAAACAAATATTTAGCTCTTCATAGAGGTAAATGGTGAAAAAGAATTCATGTAGCTGATCCCATTTTTTTAGGAAAATACTAGGATGATGATGATATTCTTTTCTTGTAACATTTAATATTCATGTAAGCATTCAAATTATTACCACAATCATTTGTTGTTCATGCATCTTTTGTACTACACAACATTTAACACTTTATAAGATACTAAGTTTGACTATTATCTTGTTAAATATTTTCTCTAGTTTTATTGGGATTCTTTTATAATATAAAATAGCACTAACCTATCTCCATTTTCACCATCCTATGTCACTGCTATTTATACTTTTATGGTAATTTCAGTACATATATTCTATCTTACTTCTATTAAGTTTTAAGCCTTATAATTCTAGAGCATGTTTCCACTTTTACATTTTAGAAGCAAGATTTTCTTGAGCGGTCTCCACCAATACAATATCATTTGCAAATAGCATACATGAAAAGATTTCATCCTGTATTTGGTTTGTTAATTCATCCAAAACAATAGCAAATAAGTACCAGCTAAGTGCAAACCCTTGATGTAGACCTATTATGACTAGAAAATCAAATGTGATTTCATAAGTTATTCTAACTCTAGTTTTAGCTCGTTCATATATATCTTGAGTTGCTTTAATATATTTATTAGTGATGTCTTTCCTTGATACACACCACCAAATAATATCTCTAGGAATTTTAGCATATGCTTTATCCAAGTGATGAACACTAAAAATTATAGTTCATCAACTTCTATGATGTGGCATTTGCAACATCACAAATTGATACATTGCAATTACAACATCATCAATTGATGAATTGATGATAAAATAGTCAAATTCTTACTGAAATTTTATTAATGATTCCATGATTTTTTAGAAAGCTAGAACAGGTGGCTATATGCACCTAAAATTTTAGTTCAATATCTATTGTAGTTTGGAAGAAATTAACTCTATAATTTAGAAAATTTTTTAAAGCCTAAATTTTTACTAGAATGAATGATAGTCAATGATTAGATCATATCTCTCTCATTGCATAACAATTTGATGTGATATTAAATTTATTTGAAAGTTAATAGCTGAGGGAAAGATCAATTAAAAGAAAACTAACAACTTTTGAGTTATCATCTTTCAAATTGTACTACCAGAATTACTATAATTTTTGATAGATTGGAGAGAATATAATATAACCTTAGCTTTTGGATATCTTTTTTAGTGCTTCCTTCTTCCAAATTGTAGAGTACTTCTTAAGCTTTCCAAAAATACAAATTTTGTTAGTTGATTCTTTGTGAAGTCAAGGTATGGAAGCAATTCTTTCACTACCTAAAATTCTTTTACTTCTATTAGTTTTTGTCTATATGTATGATCCACTAGCCATATTTATAGCATTATTTGTTTAGTAGGCAGTGAAGCTTTATCAATTTAGCTTTTCATTCTTTGTAATAATCAATAAGTCTTTATTCAAGTGACTATGCTTGAATGTACCGATAAGACCAATAAAGATTGAGCTTGATTCTAGTACATTATAAGACTTTGACTTAGCATAGATTTACTTTCATGCATTAAATTTCTATTATTATTTTATTGACTTTATAGCTTAATATTTATGTTTCTATGTACATTAAAAAATTGATAAAATGAGCACAACTTAATTTCAAGTGTTAGATTCATGTTGGCTTAGAAAACACTTTACAAGTAAACACTTAGTTTAGTAATCATAACGATTAGCATGAATATTAGAAACATAAACTTATCATTGTAGGAAATTTTAGGATTAAATTCTTACTTTAATTAATTAGTGAATTAAATATATATTTCTTATTTTCTTAATTTAGATTGTGGCTCCTAAAACATCAATGATTATATGCCTTTGTGTTAGGACACCTTCCATTCCTCTTATGCCTATTCCTATATTTTTGTTATTTGGAGATCTTAGGGAGTCTATGCTTTGAATTTGGATTTAATTGGAAGTCAAAGTCATGTATTTTATGGCTTGGACTAGTAACTATGACTAAGGTATGATTTTCAATTGATCATAGTCTGAAAGTATGAGCAGATGTAACTCACAGTGGCATGTAGTAAGCTAAAACTTAATTTTTGAAAAAAACTTATGCTTAGATGAGGAACAGTCATAATAGTGTGACTCATAGGAGGTCACAATCTACCAAGAACATTGCCAAAGATTGCTACTCATAACCACACACACTAATAATGAGGTTTTCTCTTAGGTTTCTACAAAATTTTAAATTACAAGGCATTGCATATGACAATAACTCATAGTAAAAACAACTTGGATTTAGGTTTTCAACCTTTAGTGGACTGTGAGGATGTGCAACCTATATGAGATCACAGTTAGCTTGAAATTGCAATGAGATGCAACTTACAATTGCTCATAGTTGGTCACTTAATTAATTTTAAACATTGTTCAAATGTCAAAAAGTTTGGGAATTTGACATGGTTCTTATATAAGGTAAAAGTAACAATGTATTAAGTGTCTGTTGGTCATTTTTGTAAGTTTCTTGGAGTAAGGAGTGGACTCTAAAGCAATTGTATAAGTTCATTAAGCATTGTGTGAGCTCTTTGGCATTATGGTTTTCATCCATTAAGTGAGTTAGAGATTGTGAGAGATGCTAGGCCTTATGCCTTTCATTCATTACTAAGTATGGTGAGGTTTGGTATGCTTTGTGAAGCTTAATACTTCCATAGATCCTTTAGCTTGTGTATGTGTAAGCACAAATACTATTGTAATTTTTTTTTTGTATTTTAGTTTCATAAATTAATAGAAATTTTTTTGTGGTGTTTTTCTTTCTACCTCAATTTTTATAAAATTGGGTATGTTTAATGTGGGTTTAGAGATGGTTTTGAGGCTTAATTATTTAGGAATCCATTGAGTCATAAGGCCATACCAACATCTCACCTAGATTAAACTATACAAATAGAAGGGCCACTACTAGCCTAGTTGGAAAGGCAACAACCTGTAATCACCTAACAAGACTAAATGCTATTACTAGTCCATCTACAAATTATGACATGATCAATTGTAATGTTTTTTAATTGCATGTTTGGGCATTAGGTGTACTTGTTGCTCATCATTTGGCACTATTATCGAGGAATGATGCTCATAGTTTAGCTTAGTTAGTTACCATTATATAGAAATGTTGTTAGTGTTTTTAAAGATTTATCTTTTAAAGTATTGGGTATTCATAAAAGTTACATGCTAATTAACTCGTGTTTACTTCTTACAAATTTAGCAGCTTGCCATCATTAGGAAATCCTATAGTAGGCAATGATAGAAATGCCGTTAATGAAGATTTACATGTACCATTACAAGTGAGGGTCTCTTATGCTCACTAAGACGCTTACTTTTTTAACTTCACTTTCATGTTCCACCAAGATCATCAACTTTGATGGAGGAATGTGTAGGGAAATATTATGCTACCACTCGACATAGTAGCTCCATCCATGCTTTAAATAGTACTAATGTCTAGACAACTATCATATTAACAAAATCATGTCTAGACCCTACCAACTAAAAGAGGCCCAATGTAGGTTAAACTATTAGATGATTGCAAGTTTTTGGAGGTGGGCATGTATGTGCCTCAGATACATTCTGATGAAAAGGCTATAATGAATTATTTAATTCATGATCATCATGCATTCATTAAGGACAACTTACTCATCCCTCATTTTTAGATGTATGAGGATGCATACATTCATACAATAGACTTGGAGCATAGTTAGTTAGCAAAGGTAGTGTGACATGATCATTCTTAAAAAAGAGGTCAAACCTCTTCTAATAAGTCTAGTGGATCCAAGAGAACCTAGAGTTCTATATTTGGTGAACAACAATAGTAGTAGCAATCTTTGGGTGGTGGGGCTACTCATGGACCCATTACTTTTCATGCTTATAGGAAAGTTAGGCACTTTTGAAAGGATTACACCAACTATTGTAATTGTGGATTGCAAGGTTATAAGAGCTTTAGCTATCTAAACTGTTTGGGCTATGGTGGTTCTTAATAGGGAGATCAACCAATAGGTGATCAAGGTGATGCTAGGATGTATCAATGTGTATATGCTTTGATTAATCAACTAGTTGATGTAACCCAACATAATGATGGAGACTAGAGGTACGATTCCAAATTTTGTAGTTTTGATTCTCTTTGATCTAGATGTTAATCATTCTTTTGTTGATCTATGAATACTTAGATGTTTGGATTTGGTAAGTCAATTTCTTGCTTAAGGACTTACTGTTAGTACCATTGGTGGTAGTGTACTCATTGTGGATAAAGTTTCAAAATGTCTCTTGGCTTAGTGATATTTACATCATAGGTCAAGAATAATATGACATTATCTTGAAGATGGATTTTTTGTTCCACTATGAGGGTAGCTTGGATTGTGGTGACAAGATGCTTTCCTTGGTGATAGATGATGATGCTTAAGAAACTGTGCATACTAGGTTGCACAAGATTAAGATGGATCTTATCTATTCAAAGTGTTTTCATTACTTGTCATGGAAGGATCATTCTACTTGGTTGTTTCCATCAATGAACCTTCTTCTTGCAAGGGATTAATTAGATTATTGTTGTTTGCAAGTTTCTTGATATCTTATAAATCACCACTATTGTATCAGTTTGGCTTATGGATGCTTCTTCTAGCTATTGTTCCACTCTTGTTACTCCTTATGTTAATTCACATTATTATATCTTATCTTATGCATGTTTGTGAAGTGTAAACTTGACTTTCTTTTTATACTTCGTTAGTAGTTACAACAATTAGTAACTCATGGTAACCTTTCATAACTAATTATGGCTTAACGTAAGAAAATAATAATTGTATACCAACTTAAAGAGTATATTTTAACACAAGGAAAATATTCAATTATAGCATGTGATGAGTTGCATTTTATGTCAGCTTTGACGTCGGGTATGCAGTGTTGGAGCCACAACTTTGGGGTCTAAATGCGATGTCACATATGTGACGTTGGGGTGTATACCCCAAGGCTATAAATACTAGCTTGGGCTCTAGTTTTCAAATTAGTTTTTGGTCATTTTTGGTTAGAGTAGCGAAGCTCTTACCGTTTCTTTTCCTCAGAGTTAGAATATTTTCTAAGTGCCCATAGAAGGAGTCTAAGTGTGTACAGTTCTTTGTTCAAGCAATAATGTATGTGAGCACAGCAGTATGATGTGAATAAAATGAACTCTTTTGACAATCCTTGCAATATTGAGAATAGATTAATATTTTCTTTAATGCATTTTACTTTCTTACTCTTTACTTTAATGCATTTGAATTAAGCAATTTATTTCTAGTTATTAATGAACATGACCATGACCACTTTGAGCATTCATATAGTACTTGGTAATCTAGGAACGCTTAACGTTTAGTAGCCTAGCAGTACTATATATGTTTAGGATGTGTCCAGGAAAGTGGGGCAGTTACTTGTGTTACGCTAGATAGACAATAACGAATTAGATTTTAAATTACTCTACTCTTCATTCTTATTGTAGACGATCAAATCTATAAAATACAAAATAAGAAAAATCAAAAACCTCAATTACACTTAAACCATACCTTTGAGCCTCACAAGTGTAGTTGGGAAGACAACGAATGTTCTTAACGCCCATTTCACTTCCTTGAAGAGCTAGTGTACTTAATAACTATAGGTCCATAGAATTCGACCGAATCGCATGTAATGCCTTAGTGATTCGTATGGTTGGGTCTAGGGGTACCTTACTGCTCATCATTGACACCATTTTCAGGGACTTTTTTATTGTTTTGTGTGCTATCTAGGACCTAGTGAAAAGTATTTAAATCATTGGAACAAACCTTAGAGTCATATCTTATTTCACCATTACTACAACAATTGTCAGAGCACACTGTGATTTTTATTTCGCTAACTAAAAATGTCTTCTTCTCATAGGAGTGATTCTCCACCCAAGGCTGATAGAGTTAATTTGCCAAAGCCTCAATAGTACCAAATTATATATACTCATCTTGATGAGTATGTGCCGAACTTCACCTTCATCCTAGACCAGGATGAACAATTGTAGTGGCATGACATAGAGGGCAACATTGTGTTGCCACCCAATAGTGCTTCTCTTACAATGCTCTATCAAATGCTTACATAATGTGCTCTTCAATACTGCCATGGGAAGTATATTGTGGAAGATGCTGATGCCGAGGATTATCATCCCACTGAAGCACAACATCTGTGAGATTGATAACTAGAGTAGCACTATGAATTTTTGAAGGGAAAAGGGCTTAATGATTCTCCATTCCTGTTGTACCAACAAGCTAGTGGGGAACCCTTCTTTGGGGGTTTTCCATTTAATGAAACTCCTCTCTTTGACTTCGGTTATGGAGGTCAAAACTAGAACTTGCACTCCACAGTTCACAATTTTGATTTTGGTAACAAGGGATCTAATGACAAAGAAGGATCCAAAGGGGCAAGTCAAGATAGGGATGTAGACAAGAAGTAAGATCGTGATCGTGGTCATGACCATTGAAGAGATGATAGTAGGTGATGTGATGGTACTGGTTCTTCTTCCTCTTCCCCTTTGTCATCATCTTCTTCTTCTAGCTCTGATTGTGACCACAGAAGGTGAGACCATGATGGAGGTGATTGAAATGAACAAAATGATCGAAAAGACCAAAATAACCAAAGGGACCATTAGGATAGACAAGATCAAGGATGTAGATGTTCAAGAGACGTACATCACCATGAATGAAGGGGTAGTAGAGCGCATCGTAGGCACCATGATCAAGGCCTCAATAAGCCTCTATTTGCTACCCGAATTATTCTTAACATCAAAAAGGTAGTCAAAATTCCAATAAGGGATGTGAAAGATAGTTGGATCAAATGGTTAGACATGAACAATATTCCTCGATTTGAAGGAGTATATAATTCAGATCCACAGAATCATCTTCAAGCTTTCTAAGATACATGTGCCTTGCAAAACATATAGAACAAGTGGTAGAAATTGAAGTTGTTCCTTAGGATACTCATTAAGGAAGCAGAAAATTGGTACCAGTCCTTAGAGCTGAAATTTATTTGACGATGGAGTACCATGCTTGAGTTATTCAATGATAAGTATCAAATGTACTCTAGAGTGTCCAACTTAAGGAAGAAAATTCAAGGGTGGAAACAAGGAACACACAAACCCTTGGATGTCGCCATTGGCCAATACTATGCCTTGATGCACAAATGTCTTGGCCATGGTTATTCTCAATTGGTTTAACTTTGCCACATTGTAGATGGGCTTCATAATGAAACAGGAAAACCCTTAGTGTCTATGCCCAAGGGTGATTGCCAGAACTAACTGCCTGTCAAATACAAAGATTAATAGAGTAGGTTGCCAAAGAGGAGGGTGAACTAAGAAAATGAGAAAGTGCAGAAGAGAATAATCATGATCCTTCCATTCGCAAGAGGGAGGTATGATTCTATGACAATAAGGATGAGTTTGTATTTGATGAGGGGATGCATAAGAAAACCTTGCCACTCCAATAGTTTCAATTTGAACTTACAACCAAGGTTGATCAGCTAAGGGACTCAATGGATAATAGATTCCAAGCTATTCTCAAAATCACTGAAGAGTCCATAGAACAAAGTAGTAAGTGTAAGCACAGGAGGTGCAAAGAAGCTAAACGTGCATATCATAAAGGTAAGGGCAAGATTGCTACAATAGAAGAGGTTGTGGATAGTAAATTAGATAATGATCATGGATGTGACATCTATCAGTACAAACATCCTAAGGAATGTTGCCCCATTGTGTCACATCTATAGGAGTTTGGGGTGTATCCCTTATATCCATGACTTACACAAAGGTAAACATCTAGAAGGTTACCTCATCCTCAAGGTAATCTTAGGCAAATCCATCAACAACAACCATATTATCCAAGTGGAGCTCCACCATAATAATATGAATAGTATCAACAATGTTAGCAACCACAATCATGGGCGTTGGTACCGCCAAGACAATAATATCCTTACTGGTAGCCTAATCCATATGGTTATCATGTTCAGCAACCCATGTCTCCATGTGACTCCTCCAGTCACGTCTCTAATTTTTAGCCTTACTACCACCCTTTAGATTATTATTGAGCTCATTCACCACATGAAAGAAGGGATACCACCTCTTATCCTTATCCTCCTCTTATCCCTGCACATACTCCTCCTCTTATCCCTGCACATACTCCTCCTCTAGTTGTGTAGCTACCACTTACTCCACCTATGAAGGGTGAACTTTAAGCTCAACCATAACAATGCAACGCTACAAGGGCTGTTAACTTACAATCGAATCATCAATTGGATGGGTCAAATACTTGATCAAAGAAAAGGCCTTTCTTTCGACCTTGCAATTCACTTAAGCCTTCTCATACACCTGCCGTTGACAACCCTGCTCCTACCTCTCCCTTCTCTGTATCAAATTCCTTTGGGCCTCCTTCAAACCAAGCTTTTTCTAAGATCCATATTGTAATGCTCACTAATATTGTGTCTGATTGGATCTGTGCAGGAAACCTTCCTAGGAAATTAGCTGATTACTAGAAACAAACTATGCAAGGCTCTTCTTGATTCAGGTTCTAGTGTTAATCTAATTTCTCATGAGATGTACATTTCCTGGAACTTGCCTCCTCTCAAGAGCTTGACATGTGCATATTTCACAAGCATGGATGAACTAGAGTAGGTTCATCACCAACTCTCTGATGACACAAATGATGATACTCATTGGGGAGAGTTGGAAATTCCTAAACAATTCAAGTAAGAGCCCCTTGAACTAAAAATGCTACTGCTCGAAATAGAATATGTGTTTTTGTAAAATAGGAAGCTAGTTATAATCAATGAAAAACTTGCTCTAGAACAAAAAAAATGCTGTTGAAGGTAGTTGAAAGATGGTCAGTAGCTTTTGCTTGGTCATATCCTGAACTCACAGGGATTGATCTTAGGATATGCTAGCATTACATCTACACTGGCTTGGCCATGAAGCCAAAAAGATAGGCACAGAGGCAATTGAACCCCAAGCTAAAGTAGATCATCAAGTAGGAAATTGAACAAATCCTCAAGGCGGGGTTCATTTATCCCATTGCAAATAACAAGTGGGTTAGCCCACTTGTAATTGTATCAAAGAAAGGTGGCAAGTTGCGGGTTGACATCGATTTGAAGTTGCTAAATATGGCAACATTCAAGGATTTTTTTGTTGCCATTGGTTGATTAGGTGCTTGACACAATATTTGGGCATTGCTACTATAGCTTTCTAGATGGTTATAGTGGCTATAACTAAATTCAAATTACACCAAAAGACCAAGAAAAGATAACATTCACAAGTCCATGGGGGACTTTTCCATATCATATGATGCTGTTTGGTCTATGCAATGCTCCTGCCACATTCCAATGCTTGGTTTTGAGCATTTTTCAATAGTAGATCAGTAGTGGTGTGAAAGTCTTCATGGATGACTTATGCACCTATGGAGCTACATTTGAGTTAGTCCTAGAGTGCCTTAAGCAAGTGCTAAAATGATGTGTCAAAACCAACTTGTGATTCAATTGGTAGAAGAGTCACCTCATGGTCCAGGAAGGCATTGTACTAGGGCACAGACTCTTGCAAGCAAGAATTGAGGTGGACCTTGAAAAAATAAGGGTCATCCAAGGAATAACCCACCAACTAGAAATAGTTAAAGATGTTCAGTTATTTCTTGAACATATTGGCTACTACCAGAGATTCATAAAGAATTTCTCTAAGATTGCAAAGATGTTGGTTGAGCTAACAAAGAAAGATGCTCCCTTTGTTTGGATTGTAGAATGTGAGAAAGCATTCTAGCAACTAAAGGAAAAGCTTGTAGAAACTCTAATCCTATAAGCACCTGACTAGTCTAGGCCATTTAATATCATGAAGGACACATCAAATTATGCCTTGGGACCTGTGCTGATGCAGTTAGATGATAAGAAATGACCATACTGCATCCACTACAGTAGCTGAAGAATTGTTGGTGCACAACTAAACTACACCACTACAAAAAAAGAATTGATGGTAGTGGTGTTTGCTCTAGAGAGGTTCAGGCATTATGTGCTTAGATACAAGGTGTTTGTGCACACAAACTATAGTGCCATTTGCTTCATAATCAACAAGCCAATGGTAAGACCCCATGTCATACAGTGGTTGGTGGTCTTATAGGAATTCTATCTTACAATGGTAGATTGAAAGGGTACTAAGAATGTGGTCACTGATCACTTGCCTTGGTTGCGATGGGATGACAAAGAGGAAGAAAGCCCACTCTCTGACATGTTTCCTGATGAACTCCTCTTTATTGGGGCTATAACTAAACAGATGCCCAATGAGTCAAAATGGTATGATGACATTCTCACCTATCTTCTCACTTAGGAGATACCATAAGGGTTGGACCATTGGAAGAAATAATAGTTTCTTCATCAAGTAAAGCACTTCATGGAGATTAATGGACATCTCTACAAGGTGTGTGCTAATGGCCTAGTTCGTTGGTGTGTTCCTGATGTCTATCAATTAGGTGTTCTCCAAGATGCTCATGAAGGTCCTTGTGGAGAACGCTATGTTGGAAGACACACGACCATTAAAATCTTGATGGAAAGGTACTACTGGCCAACACTCTTTTTAGGGATGCTCACCATTACATCCACTCTTGTGACCAATACCAACAAGATGGTGGAATGATTGCTTGAATGGAGGGACCTCAACAATGGATTCAACCACTACAACCCTTTGACATCTACGACATTGACTTCATGGGTCCCATTATGCCCATGTTAAATGGAAAGGTGTACATCATAGTTGCTATTGACTATTGTATGAAATGGGTAAAAGCAGCAACCATCATCGACTGTACATCTTCTACTGTTACTTTGTTTGTACAACAAAATGTTGTAAACAGGTTTGGTGTGCCACGTGCATTAATTTCTGACAATGGAACTCATTTTATAGGCACTAATTTTTAGAAGCTTATGCAATGCTTGGGGGTTGAACACAAACTCAGAACACCTTACCATCCCTAAGCTAATGGTCAAGCTGAGGTTACCAATAGGAAAATCACAAAGATACTAACAAGAATTGTTTGCAAGTATAAAAAGGATTAGAGCACAAAACTCAACATGGAAACTTCCTATATGCTACTCTTCCTATGAGCTGGTGTATGGAAAATTACCAACACTTCCAATCCAATCTGAACTTCGTACACTTTCAACTACTTGTGACCTTGACCTTGACTTAAGTCTACCACAAAAAGAACAATTGATGAATCTCAACTTGCTAGATGAAAACCAATTAGTAGCCTTATCATCTAATGAGTTGCACAAGGCCTATAACAAAAAGCGACATGGCCTAAAAATTAGAAAAGCCAAATTTGAACCAAGAGATAAGGTTCTCTACTAGAACCCCACACATGTACCTCAATGAACTAAGTTTCAAACATTATGGAAAGGACCTTACATTATTTATAAGACTTTTCCTTCTGAGGTCATGATGATCTATAAACTTGAGTTCCCAAACAAAAAATAGCTAGTCAACATCCAACAAATTCAACCTTTCCATGAGTATACGCCAACCAACACAACAAGCACCTCATCAGATGGACAACCATGCTCCATATTTTGAATCTCCTCCTTACAACTTAGTCATGGGGGAGATGACCACTCACTAACTATACGAAGTGGCTTCATAGCTTTTTCAAACTTTTTTGTTTTACACATTTTTTACACATTCTTTATTTTACATATTTCTATTTTTATGTTATTAATTTTTCTAATTTTTGTTTATGTAATCGTTAGTACACTTTCTTTTATATTTTCTTTTATTTGGTGTGATTTTGTAACTTTTTGTTAATAAGTGCCAAGTACATTGGTAATGTGTTACTTGATGGTGGCATGTACTATTATTGTTATTTGATTATTGGTGTTTGGTTTCTAGCTTTGAATTTCGTTATGGATAATTAGGACATGGTTTCTTTTCATGCAACAGGTAGTGCATCCACATCATCCACCCAACCACAAACTCTATGGTTTTCCTTGTTTTGGAAATGTGCAGTCCCTTTTTTATTAATAAAATTTTAATAAATTTGTGACTTTGGTAGTTTTCGAAATTGGGAAGGATTCAAAAGTTTGAATAGGGTGTGGCTTCAAGCGAATTCGGTATTCTTTGTGCTTTTTTGTTTGCCTAGGTGCATGTGTGTTTTCATGAATTTCTTGCCATTCTGTGTCATCCAATAAAAGAAAGTTGAATAAGTCCTTGCATGGTGTGGTTCTCATCAGAAAAAAAGAAAAAGAAAAAAATAATGATGAGAATTCAAAGCACACCCCTTGGACAAAATAAATGCATACGTCCTCGCATGGTGTGGTTCTGATCAAGAAAAAAAACAACTAGAATTCAACCACATGCCTTGGACAAAATAAATGTGCATGTCTTTGCATGGTGTGGTTCCCATTTCAAAAAAATAAATAAAAACAATGGGAATTGAAAGCACATCTCGTAGACAAGATAAACGAGCTACAAGCACTAGTTATGGGACTAGTCTCCTCTAACTAAGGTCCTTCCTCACTTCCTACTTCTTCTCTAATTTGGAATGGCGATTATTTTGTGGGAGCACTCTTGTGTCTCAGGGGATGGATTAGTCTTAGAATGTCAATGTGAAGTCATTGAACATGGTTGATTTTGGTCTAGACTAAGGATGGATTCTATCAAGTCATTTAACCACAAAATCCACATGGGACTTCATGTGACCATAATTAGAAACTTCATTCCTCTCTCTCTCTCAACCATCTATGCTTTTCATGTCTCACCTCATTGTCGATTTCATGTTTTGGTTCAATGTCCTAGTTTGATATGTTGGAATTCTTAGTTAGTTTCTTCTGAGTTTTTGTACTTAACCTTCTATAATCATTAATCATTCACAGAGCTTGCAGACTCTTTGCTTTGAAGTTATGTAAGGGAAAAATGACCTATGCCTACTTTGGGGAGGCCCCACTTGCATATCTTTTGGTTGGATTAGTTAAGTTCTTTACCCTTAGACACCCATACAATCAAATTCTTTTTGTTTACCCCATCAACGACATCCAATTGTACACATCTTCATAACAGTTTTTAGTGAACTTTCCTTTTTATTGTTGTGAACTCTTATACCCTCTTCAAATATTTCCTTGTGTTGAGCTTTTTAAATGTAATGGACCGCTTATCTATTTTACCCTATTTATCAGCCTTCTTGCTAACACTACTAAAGAAACTTATCTACCACAATGACAACTTAGCCAAGTGTAACCACCGACGAGATAAGGCATTTCACCTCTTTATGCTACACATTGCATACTAATTCATGATTTTATTGTGATTACAATGGGAAGCATGGACTAGAAATGAGACTATCTTCACCAAGGATGATGCAACAAGACCACACAATGACGATCGTTCGTGATCAAAGGATCTCTTCTCTCTTTCTCATTCTTCTACTGCCAAGAGGTGTTGGATGTTGATGTTATCCACGGTGTTCACTTCTCTTATCATGAACACCGCATTTTGTAAAAAAATTGTAATTTTGTACACTTGGGCACTCATAGTTTGTTTGTTTCATCTAAGTCAATTTGTAATGTCAATTAATAATCCCATACCTACCCAATATGTTATATTGTAATGAACTTGTTTTTCCTTTTCTACACTCGAGAACGAGTTTTCATTCAGTTGTGGGGGTATGATGAGTCGCATTTTATGTCAGCTCTGATGTCGGGAACATGATGTTGAAGCCATAATGGCACATACGTGATGTCAAGGTCTAGATGTGACATCACGTACACGACTTTGGGGTGTATACCCCAAGGCTATAAATACTATGCCTAGGCTCCAATTTTCAAATTGGTTTCGAATCATTTTTAGTCAGAGTAGTGAAGCTCTTGCCATTTCTTTTCCTCAAAGTTAGAATATTTTTTGAGTGCCTATAGAAGGAGTGTAAGTGTGTATGGTTCTTTGTTCGAGCATTGATGTAATTGAGCACAACAGTGTGATGGGAAAAAAAAAACTCTTTTGATAATCCTTGCAACACTAAGAATAGATCAATATTTTCTTTAATGCATTTTACTTTCTTGCTCTTTACTTTAATGCATTTGAATTAAGCAATTTATTTCTAGTTGTTTATGAACACGAGCACAACCACTTTGAGCATTCGTATAGTACTTGATAACCCAGCAATGCTTAATGTTTGGTAGCCCAACATCACTATATGTGTTCAGAATGTGTCCATGAAAGTGGGGCAGTTACTTGTGTTAGGCTAGATAGACAATAACGAATTAGATTTTAAATTACTCTACTCTTAATTCTTGGTGTAGGTGATCAAATCTATAAAATAAAAAATAAAAAAAATCATAAACCTCAATTACACTTAAACCATACCCTTGATCCTCACAAGTGTAGTTGGGAAGACAACGAACGTTCCACTTCCTAGAAGAGCTAGTGTACTTGATAACTATAGGTCCATAGAATTTGATTAGATCACATGTAATGCCTTTGTGATTCATATGGTTGGGTGTAGGGGTACCTCACTACTCATTAGCATGAAAAATCTTTTGATTTATTCTTTTATTTTCAAATGAAAGATGGTGATGATCCTCTCATTCTTATTCTTCAAACTCCTTGAATGCTGAACAGATTGACTGAGTACTCTTATAATAGCATTCCTCCTATTGACTCAACATTTACAACACATAAATATAGGATAAGTTTTTTGTGATTTAGTTTTATTTGTAGTTCATAAATGTTTATATATCTTATAGTGTTTATTTTTGTCAATATACAATTCATACCTTATTTGCTTTCGATGGATTTTACAATGGAACACCTATGGCCTAGATCATTTCATCAAGACCTTGAGTAGTAGATATTCAAGTGTGGCTTCTTACTATTTCTCCTATATCTTATAAAAATTAGAGGATCCATGCATTTTTTATGGATGATTCAAATGTTGAAATTAATGCAATTTACATATAAATATTTTTTCATATTTTTAACTATGGTGTTCCTTCTCTTAAAATTTCATTTTTATTAATGTTTTGTCCAGGATGTTCTTGGATGTCAAATTTTCCTATGCACTTGGCATTTTAGTCATGCATGGAGAAAACATTTGATCATAAAAGTTAAAGATGTTAATGTTCATAGGTGCATCTTTCAATGACTTTTTTGTATCATGCATAACAGTGAACAAGAATTGAATACCTTGATACACATAGGATAAAAATGAGAAATTTTGAAATTTTATAATATTTAATTTTCTCTTTCAAGATTTAATATGCTTTTCACAATTTTTTACATCAATAATTTTTTTCATTTTGTAGTACAAGCATGTGAGCAAAAGATTTTGTAATGTGCCTTGTGCTCAACAACATACAAACAATTTTATAGTATTGTACCATGACATCCAAAAAAATACCTAAGTAAAAAAGGCAATCAAACAAATAGAAGAATTTATTGGCTTATTTTTTGACTTTATAATGCTCAACTCCAGTATTGGAATAATTGAAAATTGAAAACTAAAATTTTTACTTGCATTCACAAGACTGCTTGGATCTATTAGACTAATTTCATCCACCAAGATAGCTTGGATCTATCAAACCAATTTTAGAATTTCTTTTCAAAAATGTTTTTAAAATTTATAACTTAATGATACCAAGTAGAACCAAACCAATGATCTAGGGCTACCAAGCTAAGATCCTTACAACTAAACTAAGACTTTTTACATAATTAATTAAAGGATGCTAGTTATCTTGTTAACAAGAGAGTTTGTAATGATATTTGATTTAAATTTTACACACTAGAAATTTGTTGAAGATGCTTGTTATATAAGAAGTCAAGATTCATCTAAGCTAATGCATTTATATGTTGTCAGCAAAGTGTATTTACATGTTATCACATGTGAGTGTTCATGGGTACAATGTGACATCTTTGTAAATATTTATTTATGATATTGAAAAGAATTAAGAATGCATATAAATATTTGTTTAGGAATGAATATTTTGATTCTCATACTTAATATCCTAATAAATTAGATGCATCACAAGTTTTTGGTAAATATTAATCCATAGAGGTAATCATCCACGATCATTTTCCATCACATAAAAACTTGAACAATTAGAAAGAAAAAATATTTATAATTTATTTGATGGTGTTGGTCAACAACAATCTACTAAAAACATTCAAGAAATCATTAATAATGAAACATTAAGATTATAGACACTATTACATGACCTTGATGACTTATGGTTAACTTTTCAATGAAAAAGTTCTAATATACGGAATACAACTTCAAGTTATTAAAGAAGATTTTAAGGCATTCATAGCAAAGCATACTTTCCAATCAAATGGACTTTCAAGTAGCAATAAAATATTATATAGTTAGATAAGTTCATTGAAAAAGAAAGTTGAAAAATTCAGCAAACAAAGACACATATGCTATAATCTCCCTTTATCTTATACAAAAGGGATTGAATCACCAACAAATGCCACTACTTCTAGTCACACTTTTTAAAATTAGATATTCTTATAATTTTATCTCCTATTTTTTTTAAGACTAATAAACTAATATTTTGATTTTTTTCTTTTTGTATGAAACACAAAAAATTATGCTATTGAAAAGATATTGCACATCTTGGAAGTGGAACTACCTTTTAGTATGCTAGGAACTCCTTCTTAATGTGGAAATATAAGTGTGGTGCAATAGGAGCATGTAAATAATTATTTGTATTTAAATTTGTGCTATACTTACATTTTTTATTCACTCTTGCCTACACTTGTTTGGTTTGTTACCTTTACATCAAACCTATGTTTTATAGCAAATTTGTAATCACCCGTGCTACAAATAACTACTAGGCTTTTAAACTAATTTAGTTTTATTCAATGTCTCTTATGCATACATGAAAACATATATTTATAATCCTTTTAAAAATAAATTTAATGGATATTTATTATGAATACCTAGAAATATTTGGGGATGTACAACTATTTTTATTCATTTTATTTGCAAATCATGATATCTTTTCTATCTTGAAAATGTTTGCTTTTCTTTAAAAAAAAAAAAAGACCATTGATTTTGTTATTTCATCAATTTAATAAAAAGTGTATATAATTCTAGAATCATATGATGAAATTTCTCCAAGTGCTTTTGGGGTGGTGTAAGTTCATCCTTAGACATCCTCTACAGCTTCTTTCTCTAACAGGGATCCTTTTTTTGGGTTGTTAGAAGCTTCTTTTTATATCTCTTTTGGTAAAGTTGAAACAATTTATTTATAATATAAAAATAAATGAAAATTTAATTAAACTTTTGTTAGAGATAGAACTTATTAAGAAAAGGAATTACTTTTGCATTACATTTTGTATAATTATATTTCTAAAGAATTTTATTTTGTTTGAAAAAAAAGAAAAGATATCTTGGAAAGATCCAACATACTACCTTATCATATTTACGTATATCAAAACCATGGTAAACTTGATCTAGATAGAGCTTGAAAATTTTGAAAGGCCAAAGATTATTGCAATTTTTTTAGTGCACATGAGTTCCTCTAGCATATGTTATAGACCTTTAAATTTCATTGGCATAAAACTCAAACAATTATATATATAAAGAGCATTATTAGCGTCAAAAATCATGGTTAAATAGTTGCACCTCTTATTTCCTTATTTTATTTCTTTATCTCACCTCCTCTTATTTTATTAGTATTTGAAGTATAAGCTAGGATAGGTGATTGGTGGTTGATAGACCTTTATTTCACCTCTTACTATTAAGTAGAGATTAAGACTCTAACAATGAGGTGTTAGCCTAGTGGTAAGACTTTTGATTTGTAAGCTGCAAGTCATGGGTTCAATCTAGTTTAGAAGGTTCTAAGTGAACTATATGCTTTAGGGTATACCTATATTAAAATAATTTCAAAGTTTCAACACCCCATCCCCTCCCTAAACACCCCCCCCATTTGTAAGCTCCAGGTCATGGGTTTGATTTTGGTGGACACACTACATTATTATATATCTTAAGGTATATGTATATTACAATTATTTTGGGGTTCCAACACACTTGAGATTAAGGTAAGTTGTTAACATAATAAGATTTATTTTTCTCTCTTATATTTTATTTGTAGAATAAGTGAGAGACCATTAAAAAGTTCAACCCTAATTTAAAAAGAAAAATCAAAGCATGGGAGCATTGAAGCATGGAGGAAGCATTAGAGTATGGAAAAACATCATTAATGAGGACTTGTTCAAGGATGAACCAAAGCTAAGGGGATAGTTTTTCACATCCTCATTCTTGAATGGAATTGTTCCATAACAAAGATGGTGTCACTTCATAACAAATAATGTAATTAATATAATAAGATTTGAAAAGATAAATTATAACAAGATGTAAAAAAGACATGTTGTAATAATGAGCATGTCTCTTGAGATGACCTTTGGGAGTTTGACCTAAGGTAGTTATACTTAGGAATTAGACGTCATGCTAGCATAGAGTTGTGGAGCAAATAAAGGTGAGTAATGAGTGCCAAGTGAAGCGGGATATGAAGGTGACTAACCATTTCTTCTAGTTGGATTTAGGCTCAATTATGGTGGTAGTGCTGGATTACCTTTAAGGGATATATGTCAAAGAAAGATAACCCTAAGAAATTCTCAAAGCATGATTCAATTACATTATTTGTACATTAATAAAGCATTTTTTTTCATTTTCTTTTGCATTTTCCTTATCATACTCTTTACACATAATATGGAATATTATGAATATTTGATGATTGTCATGACATTTAGGATAGGATATCACAACTATCTTAATTTTACCTTCATCTTCCACTAAGCTAAACAATTTAGATGAAGGGACTTGTATGGTACTATTGTATTGCCATCCAACTAGTGAGCTCTATTAATGCTTCAAGTTGCTTTCTTGAGAACTAGTCTTAGCCATAACAATGGAAGCTATTGTGTTACTAAAAATATATTCATACCATGTTAGCCAATGGAGGCTCAAGTCACACAAGATTTAGTTATGAATTCCAAATATGAATATGATAAGGATAAAGATGTTATCCCCCTAATATTACAACCCAAAAAGGATGACACAACACTAGATTGGGAGGTCTAATCATCACTAATCTACCTTTGATCCTCTAATCTTCCACACTAAAATTCTAACTAATCAAAGACTATGTTTAGCTATTATATACAATCTTAGAGACAATGGAACAAGTCCTAAAGCATAGAGGATCTCAAGGCACAGGACCTCTAGCCAAACTAGAAAATATGAACTAATAGACCATAAGGAGAGACAATGACAACATGGGGGTTCTCCTATTTCACCATCTTTCACTTCATCTTCATCATCCAACTCTAATAAAGATGAATGCAGATAGGGACATAAAGCTTTATTAAGGGATCAAAGTAGACGATCTAGTGATTATTATATAAGAAATCTTGATGATTAGAATAAGAGGAACCATGACATACATCCTGATAGGGATCAAGATAGAGATAGAAATAAAGATCGAAGAAAAGATAGAAGGCATCAAAAGAAGCATAGATGAGACCATTAGAATTGGGCAAAAAGAAAAAGAAATTATGACTATGAGATATCTAATGATGATGAACTCTTGTTGGCTACTAGAAGCATAATTCAAATAAGGAAGATAGTAAGACAACGTCATAGGCATGAAAGGAAAAGTTGTATAGAATAACTTGACTTGAATAAGATTTTAAAATTTGAAGGAGGCTACAATTCTAACCTAGAGCATAATTTGCAAGTCTTCCATGATCATTATGCCTTGCAAAATATTAAAATTCAATGGCATTAGTTTAAGCTCTTCCTCAAGATACTAATAAAGAAATATAAAAGTTGGTATAGATCATTAGAGCCAAATTCAATCCATTAATATTTCACAATGCTCAGGCTCTTCAATGAAAAGTACCAAACCTATTCAAGCATGTTTAATTTGAGGAAAAAAATCTAAGGATGGAAGTAAGGGAACCATAAATCCCTTGATATGACCTTGGGAAAATACTATTATCTACTATACTAATGCCCAAGCCATGGATTTTTGGTAAATCCAAAAAATTTGAGCCAACGATATCGTAGTTATGATATTGTCATAGATAGGTTATTATATCTTACCATATGTTATCATATAAATGATATCATGGGATGCATGCCAGCCTATATAAGCAACACTTAGGTGCACAGATCTGTAGTAGATTTGATATTCTAGTAATAGAAATCTTTTAGTTTATTTTCTTGAATTTAGTACTTAGTAGTGTGTGCCCATAGTGTGATGTTTTGTAATTGAATGGAATCTTTATTCGAGTGTGATGTACTTAGATGCATTGCATGGCAGACATTAAAGATCGAGATTACTCTACATCATTGTAGCAACATTTAGTTTTACTTCTATTTTCAATTAGTTTACTATTTTCATAGTTAATGTTTATCATTCCTTGTAATTTACTTTTAATGTCATTAAGTGGAATGGGTACAACTAATCTTGAGCACGTAAATGTAACTACTTGGTAACCCAGTAGTACTATCACTTGGTATGCCTAGTAGTGTAGTACTTGATAATCCTAGTAGTAGTTGCATGAAGTCTAAGGTGTGACTAGAAGATCAAGACTAGTTGCTCATCGCATAGGCTAGTTTAGATTTGTTTTACTATCGCTTAGATTTAGAAACCCTTACTTTCACTTCATGTTTACTATGAGCTTAATAGTCAATGTAACATCAATATCATATACCTCACTGTGAGTTAAACCGTATGCATTGATTTTACTAGCTCATATGGGAAGACAATGATCGTGAATGCTAACTAATTTATAGAGTTCGATTGGAATTGCACATGAACACTTGTATCTCATATGGTTGGGTGTTGGATACTCCACTACTCATCATTGGTACCATTGCCAGGGGTAAGTCAATGTTATACTAAGTAATTAATTTTCTAAAGTTCATTGTATTAGAACCTAACTTTAATGTTCACAACCTTAAAATAAAGTACACTTAACAAAAAATCATCAAGAAATGATAACATGGCTTCACATAATGATCAATCATCACCTGCTAAGGACACAAGAAGTAGTAGTGACAGAATTGTTGATGAAGAAGATTGGGGAATGCCAATGCAAACATGTATTACTTATGCTCACACTAATCCATGCCATATAGACTTCACCTTCATATTCCATGAAGATAGACAAATGAGGTAGAGAGATATGCAAGGCAACATAGTTCTACCTCCTGAATGTGTAGCTCTAACCATGCTACAAACTGCTCTAAGAGCAATGCACTTGGACCAAATTCAAGAAGGATGTCATGTGAATCAACACATGACCAGACCTTATGAACCTACAAGGGAGTAGATAAAAAGAGATGTTGCTATGGAAATCAGCATCATCTTGAAGCATTCCACGATGCCTATTCCCTTCAAAACATAGAAAGCAATTGGTAGAAATGGAAGCTACTTCCTAGAACACTTGTGAAGAAAGCGAAAAGCTGGTACAGGTCACTAGAACTTGAATTCATTAGAAGTTGGAGTACCATGCTTGAAATTTTTAATGACAAATATCAAACATATTCACAAATGTCAAACCTAAGAAAAAAAATTCAAAATTGAAAACAAGGGACTCATGAGACCCTTGATGTAGCAATGGGTAGATATTATTCACTATTACATAGATGCATAGGCCATGGATTTTCATCAAAGGAATAGCTAAGGCACATCATAAATGGGTTGAGAAGTAAAACAAGACAGATCCTTGGGATTTATGCCTAATGAAGACTAAAATTTTAGGGACTTAAAATTTTAGAAATTTTAGAAATTTGATCTCGTGCATCAAGGAAAAGAATGGGGAGGCTGAGAGAAATACTGCAAAAACTGTAGAATAGAAACACTATTAAACAGAAAGTAAAAGAAAGCTCAAAGCATTGCACAATGTTAGTTGTGACACAAAACGTTTTCAGGGACTTAAAATTTTAAGTTGGATGTCATGCGTCAAGGAAAAGAACGGGGGGCTGAGAGAAATACTGCAGAAACTGTAAAAAAGAAACACTGTTAGACAGAAAGTAATAGAAAGCTCAAGCATTACACAATGTCTGTTGTGGCACAAAATGTTTTTGGGGACTTGCACCCCTCATCAATGTGTTTAGGCAATGCGGCTAGGTAGCCAAAGCTGCAAAGGCGACATATGGTAACCTAAAGAACAATGTATAGTTGCAGAACTTGAGGTTCTCCGCACGCGATTTGAAGGATAACATACAGTCATGGAGAACTTGGGCCATCGAATGAATGACTACCAGTAGCTGCAGGCATCAATTTGAGCATTCGACATCGAACGAAAGTAGTTTGCAGTTTGGTTTGTCAAGCTGAAGGAACTCTTCTCGATGCTGCCATGCCCTTGGGAGGTTCTAGTTCCAGCACATATTGGTGAAGCTGCCTGGATAGTGAATGATCCCAAAAGCAAAGAAGAAAAAACGAGGGCTCTCTTGGAGGCTTTCTGGCTACCTCCAGAAGTTGCAGCTACTGCGGGACAACCATCATTTGTGCCACCGCCATTGCATGGGCCAAAAGCTGGTGAAGGTCCATCGGAACCATTGCCCCTAAGGATGGTGTGATCTTCTCCAACAATGTTGTGCATCATTCTACATGGCAGAGACTCCAGGACTAGCAAGGTGTTCAATTTTGTCTCTGAACACCACCAATTTTTGTAACTTGTCCTTCTCTATAACGCGGGCACTTGGTCAAATTGATGTTGTGTCATGTGTGTGTTAAGTCATGTGCGTTGTAAATAAAAGCCTAGACCTTACAAATTGTAGAGTAACTCGAGGATGAGTTTTTACTCAGTTGTGGGGGTATGATGAAGTGTCATTAGTTGATGCGTCAACTAGGTCGCATATACCGGGCTGCGTATACATGGCCGTGTCGACTTGGCCCCGTTGACGTGGCCTTGTTTATGCGGAGCCTATTTTGGCCTATAAATAAGAGGGCCTTTCACCTCATTTAGACATCTTTTAGTTAGTTGTAGTGAAGCTCTTGCAGTTTGTTCCTACAGGAGATAGAATATTTTCCAAGTGCCTACAGTAGGTTTAAGAAAAGTGATTGGCTCTTTATTCGAGCGTTGATGTATCTGAGCCCATTGGCGTGAATGGTAATAAAGATAAACTCTTCAAGCATTCCTTGTAGCATTTGGGCTTAGTAATTTATTGCATTAATTAGTTTAATATGTTTATGCTTTGATAGTTACTTAAGTTTCTGTTATTGTTATTTTAATTGCTTTCGCTCTCTTACAAGTTTGTAAACGCCACAAGTACAATCATCTTGAACGTAAACCCAACGCTTGGTAACCTAGTCATGCTTAACATCTGGTAACCCAATAATGTTAGGGGATGCTCAGAACGTGCCTGAAAGATGAGATCGGATACTTATGCTAGGAGTAGTTAAGGTTTAGATTAAGATAGTTTTAGATTACTTAATACTCTAACCTTACTTTCCAAGATAATTAGACGCCAAAAGATAAGTAAAAAGCTATAAAAATCATTAGCCTTAATCTCACTTAACCATCACAAATAGAACATCACAAGTGAGATTAGGAGGATAATGACCATTCTAACCCAAGGTTTCGCTGGTTAGAGTCTGGTGTATGTTAAGTGCTTACAGTCTACGGAATTCGACCGAGTCATGTGTGAACGCTCGTGATTCGTATGGTTGGGCGTAGGGGTACCTAGCCGCTCATCACGCGGTGAGGTACCCCTACGCTCAACCATATGAATATGAGTGTTTTATGCATGATGTGGTCAAATTCCAAGGACTAAGTGCCTATGCACCTTGTGGAATGATAATGGGTTGATTAATCGTTGTCTTCCCAAACTTACTTGTATGTCACAGTTGTATGGTTAAGTAAGCTTGAGGTATATGATTTTTATATGTTTTCTATCCTACGCTAATAAGGAGGGGAGAGAGAAGTAACTAAGTAACTAATCTAAATTAACTATTCATTAACTAAGTTCTAAGTACTCCTAACACCAGTATCCGTTCCCACTTTCCGTACACATCCTGAACCAGTGCAACGTTGCTGGGATTACCAAATGCTAATCATTACTGGGTTACCAAGCGCTACACGCATGCTCGAAGCGGTTATACTAAGTGTAATTAACTAAGAGAGTTGTAGGGTGAGAGAAATCATTAATTATCTACAAAAGCATTAAATAATAATTAACACTAATTAATCTATTCTATATGCTGCAAGGTTTATCATAAAGTTCATCTTTATTTCCATACACAAAGTGTGCTCAGGTACACAATGCTCGAATAAAGATCCGTTCACTCTACGACTCCTACTGTAGGCACACAAAAATAATTCTAACTCTAGAGGGAGAAAATGACAAGGGTTTGGCTAAGGGACTAATTCTTAACTATGGAAACCAAAGTCACCACCTCTTATTTATAGATAATGAGATAGGTCGCGATATCAAGTATTTGATATTGCATGGTCAATCCGATATCGCGGACACGATATCATGGACGCGATATCATAGTTCATCATACTCCTATGACTGAATGAAAACTTGTCCTCAAGTTCCTTACAAAATATTGGGAAGGTATGGGATTATTGACTAAATGACTATTGACGGTGGAACGAGGTGACTTACTCAACGTGCCCAGTGAACGGATTAACAATACAATACATGACAGCATTAGTGTTCATAACCACAAAAGTGAATACTATATAGAAATGACATCCAGCCTTATTGGCAGCTGAAAGAGAAGAAGGAGAGAGAGAGAAAAGAATGAGATGTGTTGCTGTTGATGCTAATATTGCACCTATTGTTGTTCATCCATAGCCATGCCACCAATCTTGCTCCTTTCATAAATGTTCTAGTTCTGGTCCATCCTAAGTGCATCCTCTAGGCCCAGTCCATTGTTGTATGATCGCCATATGCACACACAACACAGTCACAAATGAGTGAGGGTAGATAAATCATAATGTAGTTGATACCTTTGTTCGATGTGAAGTGCATTGGCTGAGTTGTGGTTATGGTAGATATTGGTTCTGGAATTTTAACACTGGTGACTACCTAAGGTGTAGGGGTTAGGGAAATTTGAAAAATTTTGTGCTTGGGCCCCCATGATGAAGAGCGAACCTCCGATAGCAATAAGATGGGAAAAAGAGAAGGAATAAGAAAGATGGAGAAAAAGGAACAATGGCAACGCCAATAAAATGAATGTCATGGATGGGGATGAAACAAAAAAATGGTGATTGCAGGAAATGTTTAAGGGAAAGAAGTTAACCATTGCACCCAAAAAGGAATGCCAGTGGGTTCTCCCCAAAGCTGGCTTATGCCCTTGATGCCCTAACAAACCCGCTGATGAGACGTGATATCGTATGCACCGCGATATTGTGGCCGTCGTGATATTGCGTCGTCCCTTGCAATATCGTGTACGCGATATTGCGTCGTCCCTTGCAATATCGTGTACGCGATATCATGGTCCACCATCAAATCTATAAATGAGAGGCGACACTCCCCTCATTTCTCATCCTAGGATAGAAGTAGCGAAGCTCTAGCAGTTTGATCACTCCAGAGATAGAATATTTTCCATGTGCCTGCAGTAGGAGTCCCCAAGTGAACGGATCTTTATTCGAGCAGCTTTGTATCTGAACGCAAGTTGTGTATGGTAATAAAGACGAGCTTTGTGGATAAACCTTGTAGTGCATTACATGTTATTTCCTACCTGTTATTTATTATATGCATTAGCACGACATGAGTACAACTTGGTTACGAGCATTGATGAATGTGTATGGCTAACCAAGGAATCGGCTACTCATCACGATGAGATCCTCTCACTTTTGTCTCTTAGAACATGGGATGAGTACGACTTGATTACGAGCATCTACGGATGTGTACAGCTAGTCAAGGAATCAGCTACTCATCATGCTTAGGCTAGTTAGGTGCCTCAGTACGACCACTTCGAGCATGTGCGTTACGTGTGGGGATCCTAGTAACGATTAGTGTTTGGTAGCCACAGTTGCATAGTTTAGGGTGTGTACGGTAAGTGGGAACAGATGCTAATGCTAGTTAATTTAGACTTAGTGCTTAGTTAGAGTTAGTGAGCTTTCTCAACCCTTCGCCCTTTAGCATAGGAGATAAAACCATAAAAGACCAAAAAAATCATATACCTCGAACTTACTTAACCATACACCATGACAACAACAAGTAAGTTTGGGAAGACAACAAATGATTAATCCCAAGTGTTCCATGGGACGTTTAGGCATTTAGTCTACGGAGTTTGACCGAATCGCGCGTGCTACGCTCGTTTCGTATGGTTGAGTGTAGGGGTACCTCGCCACTCATCATTGGCGTCGTTGCCAAGGACTAAGTGTTTGTGCACTGAATAGAACATAAGGGATGTCACTCACATCGTTGTGAGCCTTAATGAACCTTCGGGTTAATCAAGATAAAAATTTATATAACGGTGAAATAGCACACCAATCAAAATACCTTCTTCTCATAAGAGAAACTCACCACCTAAGGATCATACACGAGACAGTTGGCAACATAAAACACATAGCCAAAATCAGCCAAGTCCTAAACAATACAAGATAGTTTATACTCATCCCGATGAGTATATTCCAGATTTTACTTTTATTCTCCATCAGGACGAACAGCTATGGTGGAGAGATTTGCAAGGTAACATTGTGTTACCCCTAGATTGATCAGTCCCTCGGATGCTTTTTCGTGCCTTGGCATAGATTGGCATGCAAGAATTATTTGCTGAATACATTGGTGAAGATCTTAACATGAGGGATTATTATCCCATAGATGCCCAACGTATGAGAGACTTAAGGAAGGAGAGCCAACATGCACTGTTGAAGGGCAAGGTCCTGCACGTCCTTAGCGAAATAGGAGATGAGGAAGCCCTTATCACGGATTCTTTAGCAAACGATGTTCCCCCTCCTAACAATGATGAGGATGTTGGGTATCAGAACCTATGATCAACGATACATATCCCTGGTTCTGATGCCCGTGAACACCAACTGTTCACAGAGGAAACAACTACTCACGCTAAGGACAAGCACTTAGATCATCACAATGATCAGGGCTGTAGCAGTCGAAGAGAAGGTAAGAAACATCGTCATGGCGATGGTTCCCCTTCTTCTTCCCCTTCTTCACATCACTCATCCTCTCCTTCCACATCTGGGTGCAACCACCATGAACATAAAGGTGAGGATAAAGGTAAAAAAGATGAAAGACCTCGATAGGAAAGTCAAGAGAGAGGACAAGGGCAAGGACATA
The DNA here is from genome assembly GCA_015680685.1 of Gnetum montanum. NCBI lineage: Eukaryota > Viridiplantae > Streptophyta > Gnetopsida > Gnetales > Gnetaceae > Gnetum > Gnetum montanum. Next base: position 778,809 of record MNCI01026019.1, read on the forward strand.
GGGAGAGTAGGGAACAACATAGACATCACAGGCGTCATGAAAGAGACGATCATGAAAAGCCCCTACTCGCAACCCGAGGTATGCTTGACATAACGAAGGCAGTTAGGATTCCCACAAGGCATTTAAAGGATAGCCAGATCAAATGATTAGACATGAACAACATCCTATGGTTTGAAGGGGGATACAATGGTGATCTGCAAAATCATTTACAGGCATTCCATGATACCTGTGCCTTGCAGAATATAGAGAATGAGTGGCAAAAACTTAAGTTGTTCCCAAGGACACTCACTAAAGAAGCAGAGAGCTGGTACCAGTCTTTAGAACCGGAAACCATCAGGAGGTGGAGTACGATGTTAGAACTGTTCGATGAAAAGTATCAAACGTACTCCAGAGTGTCCAATTTGTGTAAGCAGATCCAAGGTTGGAAGAAAGGTACATATGAACCCTTGGATGCTACCATGGCCCGCTATTACACATTGTTACATCATTGCCTGGGCCATGAGTACGCTCAGCGGGATCAACTTCACCACATTGTGGATGGTCTAAGGAATGAAACTAGAAGAACCCTTGGGACTTATGCCCAAGGGAGACTCTCACAACTTAGAGCCCATGAAGTACGTAGCTTGTTAGAGCAAGTAGCAAAAGAAGAGGGTGAGCTACGCAAAAGGGAAAGTGTAGAAAAGTACAACTGCGATCCCTCCCTTCGAAAGAAGGGAGTGAAATTTTGTGATGAAGAGGATGAGTCACCAATCGAAGAGTTGGTGAATCGGAAAACTTTGCCAATCCAAAAATTAACAACCAAGGTATCGGCCAAAGTAGACCAAATGTGGGATTCCTTAGACTCAAGAATTGAAATAGTATTGAAAATTGTAGAAGAGTCTAAGGTAGAACAAAGTAGTGACAAAGGTAAGAAAAAGTGGAGAGATTTAGGCCCTGCACATAACAAGGGTAAGGGAAAAATCACTAACTCCGATGTGGCTAAGAATTCTAATTCAGACGATGACGGTGGATGTGAGATCTGCCATTATGACCATCCTAAGGGATGTTGTCCCATCATCTCACATCTACAGGAGTCTGGGGTGTATGCGCTTAATCCAAGACTCAACCAACGGCAAACACCCTGAAGGTTACCTTATCCACAAGGTAACACAAGGTAGTTCCACCAACCCTTAACATATTATCCAAGTGGAACTCCACCACAGCCCATTAGACAGCATCAGCAGTGGCAATACCCATAGTCATGGGGGATGCCATCGCCAACACAAGAGTACCCTTACTGGTAGCCTGATCCTTATGGATATTATGTGCAGCATTCGATTTCTCCAAGTGACTCTATGAGTCACTCAAACCCCAACCGTCACTACCAAGTTTGGGAGTACTTCAAAACGACTCCTTCTCCTCTGGGAGACATCTCACACTCATTCCATCCTCCTAATCCATCCGCACCTCTTCCACCACAAGTAGTTCCCATAACACCTCCTACTCCAACAATGCAAGGGGAACTTCCTCCTCAACCGCAGCAACATCACGCTGTGAGAGCTATAAATATCCAACCTGCTACTGGTTCTAACAACTGTAAAAAGAGAAGACCTTACTTTAGAACCAAAAGCCCAGACAAACTCTCACAACAACAAGCGGTTGAGGCCATGTACACTCCTCCACCATCTAACACTTCGGAGAACCCTTTAGTCCAATAGAGCATAACGCATACGGTTATGTTAACGCATACCGTAACTGACTGGATCAAGGTAGGCCACCTTCCCAGGAAACTAACTGACCCTGGGAGTCCCTTAATTTATTTGCAGATCGCCGAAAATGAACCACATAGGGCTTTTCTTGACTCAGGTTCCGGAGTCAACTTAATTTCATGAGAGATGTATCATGCCTAGAACTTGCCCCAACTTAAGAAGAGCAACATTAGAGCTGGTAGACTAGTCCATCACCATTCCCTTGGGATTGGTGGAGGACATCATTACCACTGTGTGTGGTTGGTCTTATCCAGCTAATTTTTTGGTGATTGAAGTGAACAACAATGAAGGGGACTTCCCAATTATAATGGGAAGGGCATGGCTAAGCACAGTAGACGCATGCCTTAGGATCCACGATCTTTCCTTGGAAATTTCCAAGATCAACATTTGTGGAAAGATCAAGAAAAGGAAAGTTCCATGCATCACATACAGTGATTCATCAGGTGATGACATGGAAGAAATGCCTCCATGTAACAGGTGTGCCCAAGAAACATTGAAACAAAGATGCTTGTATGTAGCAACCACACAAGAAGTAGTAGACACCCCATGCTTGATAGCTAGAAGGAGCAGAAAAATATGCATGGAATGAACTGAAGAAACCCATGCCAACAACGAAGGCATGGACACATTGGAATATGAGCGTCGCCAACTTCCATTCCTCAATCTAAGATCATCAATTGGAAGAAGTTGGGCACTTTTACGAAATTCAAACAGATGCTCATTATTTCAGATCTCTCCCTTACAACACAGTCATGGGGGAGATGGCCACCTATGCTAATCATATGGGGCCCTTAGTTCTTTTAAGTTTTTGTTTGACATGTTTTTGTTTTACAACGTTTTTGTTTTACACAATTTTTGTTTTACAAATTTCTTTAACTTTTCTCGTTTTTGTTTTACATCCTCATTATACTTTTCCAATTTGTGTGTGTGTGTGTGTGTGTGTGTGTGTGTGTGTGTGATTCACCCTGTAAGTTTGTTCCATAATAAGCGTTCTCCATGATGGTATGAACTGTTTTCATATTGATTGCTAATGTTTGGTTTTTACCTTTAAGTCATAATGTTGATACTAAGGCATGTTTCTTTTAATATGGTAGGCAATGAGACCACTTCATCCATCCATCCACCAGTTTCTATGGTCTCTCTCGGCTTGGAAATGTACAGTTCCCTTCTAATAAGAACTTTAACGAATCGGTAACTGGGTATTTCTCAAACTAAGGACTCAAGGATTGAAAAGGGTGTGACTTTAAGGGAACTTGATGCTTTTGTGCTGGTCATTCTCTTGGGTGCTTGAATGTTTCTTTTTGAGTTTTCTTTCTGTTCCGATGTTACCCAATTATTGGAAGTTGAGGCAAAAAAAATAAGAAGTCTTTGCATGGTGTGGTTCTCAAGCATAAAAACACAAAAAAAAACCAAGTGAGAATTCAAAGCACACCCCTTAGGCAAATAAACTTGGGCTATAAGCACTGGTTATGGAACTAAAAGTGTTCCCTCTAACTAAGGCCCTTCTCGTTTCCCATTCTCTCATTTGTTTCATCGGAATGGTGGTGGCTCTTGGCGAGTGCATTCTTGTTGTCCAAGCAGATGGTTAGCCGAATGCATTGATGCGAAGTCACTAAATGTGGTTGGTTTGAGGCCAGAGTTGGAATGAGATTTGCCAAGTCACATTAATCATGCACTACACAAGGGGCAGTACACCACCTTGTTCTTTGGATCCCATTCCATTCTCTTCTCTTCATTCTTCTCTCCATTATTCACCTCATTGCCGGTTGTATCATTAGTGTATATTGTTGATGCATTGTTTTCTTTTTGGTAAATTCTTGTGGTTAAGACTTTAACTCTTGTTTCAAATGACATTCCCAAGGCCTACGGACTCTTTGAATGTGGGTTTGTCAGGGCATTAAGGGCATAAGCCTGCTTTGGGGAGGACCCACTGACATTCCTATTTGGAGCATTAGTTAAATTCTTTCCCTTAACATTTTGCAATTAATT
>MNCI01026019.1:794486-859484 GCA_015680685.1 Gnetum montanum
GACTTGCTTAACCATACACCGTGACACATACAAGCAAGCCTGGGAAGACAACGAACGATTAACCCCAAGTGTTTCTTGTGGCGTTAAGGCATTTAGTCTGCGGAGTTCGACCGGATCGCGCGTGTACGCTCGTATTCGTATGGTAGAGTGTAGGGGTACCTCGCCACTCATCACCAAGGAAAGATCGAATGTCTTTGACAATTTCCGGTTGAAGGGTGATTTCTTGGATGACTTTGATTTTCTCAGGGTCTACCTCTATCCCTGCATGTGAAATTTTATGCCCAAGTACTATGCCTTCTTGGACCATTAAATGGATTTTCTACTAGTTGAGCCTTAGATTAGTCTCTACACATCTTTTTAGCACTTACTCTAACCAGTCCAAGGCTTGATTAAAACTTGCTCCATAAGTGGAGAAGTCATCCATAAAGACTTCCACACCATTTCGTATCTGCTGCTGGAATATGCTTAGAACTAAGCATTGAAACATGGTAGGGGAACTGCACAAGCCAAACGACATTTCTTTGTATGCAAACATTCCCCAAGGACTGGTGAACATAGTTTTAGCTTGGTCTTTTGGGGCTATTTATTTTTGGTTGTATCCGCTATAGCCATCTAGAAAACTATAATAGCGATGCCCTGCGATTGTGTCTAAGACTTAGTTAACAAATGGCAACAAGAAGTGATCCTTGAATGTTGCCATGTTTAGTAGCCTAAAATCTATGCACACCCTCCATTTGCCTCCCTTTTTAGGCATGATTACTAAGGGGCTAACCCATTTGCTATTAGCAATGGGGTATATGAACCTAGCCTTTAGAAGTTGTTCGATCTCTTCTTTTACTACTTGCTTCAACTTTGGGTTCAATCACCTTTGTGGTTATTTTTGAGGCTTCATGGAGGAGTTAGTGTACATCCTATGCTGTCATATCCTAGGATCTATTCTAGTTATTTCTAGATATGACCAAGTGAAGGCTTTTGACCATTTGTTTATTACCTTGAGCAGACTTTCATTTTGTTGCAGAGCAAGTCTTGTGTTGATGATTACTGGTTTCCCATTCTTAAGGAACATGTATTCCATACCGGTGGGCAATGGTTTTAGCTCCAGGGGTTCTTGTTTAAATTTCTTGGGAATTTCCAACTTCCCCCAATTGATGTTTTCTAAGTTAGAACTGGGAAGTTGGCAGTGGACTTGCTTTAATGCATCAATGCTATCTATATAAGCGTAGGTCAAACCCTTAGTCAATTCCATGCATATTAGTGAGCTGCTTTCCTGTTCAGCTATTAGCCACTGGGTGTCTTCTTGTTATGTGGCTACTACATACAGGCACCTTTGTATGTTGATCGTTTGTGCACACTGATTGCATGTAGTCAATGTCACAATCTGCACAACCCATGATCTCTACATGCAATTGCACCCTCTGTCACTGTATGCGATGCATGGAACCTTCTTCTTCTTGATCTTTCCAACAGTGTTTTCCTTAGATATTTCTAGGAAAATATTGCAGATTCCTAGGTAGGAATCTATAGTGCTTAGCCATGCCCTTCCCATTACGATTGGGAATTCCCCCTTACTATTATTCACTTGGATCAATAGGAAGCCAGCTGGATACGACCATCCAAAAATAGTGGTAACAATATCCTCCACTAATCCCAAGGGGACAGTGATGGACTGGTCGGCTAACTCTAAATGGACGTTGTTCATTTTCAATGGGGGTAGGTTCTAGGCCTTATACATTTCTTGGGATATTAGGTTGACACTGGAACCTGAATCCAAAAGAGCTTTGCATAGTTCATTCCCAGCAATTTGTAGATAGATTAGGGGACTCCTAGGATCAGAGAATTTCCTAGGAAGGTGGACAACTTTAATCCAATTAGTAATGACATGTGTTAACATGACCGTATGTGTTGAATGTGGTGTTAAGTTCGAAGGGGGCTCCAAAGCTTTAGTTGATATGGAGGCATCCAAAGACTCAGCCACTTGGGGTTACAAGGGCTTGGTTGGACTGTTGTATCTGAAGAAAGATATTTTCTTTGTACAATTGTCAGAACCAATAGTAGGTTAAGGGTTAACAACTTTTGTGGCATTGCTTTGTTGTGGCTGAGTAAGGAGTTCACCTTGCATTGCTGGAGTAAGTGGTAATGGAGCTATTAGTGGAAGAGATGTAGATGGATTGGAAGGATGTTATACTTGTGGGATGTCGCCCCTAGGAGAGGAAGTCCTATAGTATTCACAGGCTTGGTAGTGATGTTGGGGCATAACGTGACCAACAAAGTCACGTGGAGAGATCAGATACTGCACGTAGTATCCATATGGGTTTCGTTGCTGATAAGGATATTGTTGCCTTGGTGGTGGCATTTCCCATGATTGTGGGTGCTGCCATTGTTGATGCTTCTCGATTAGTTGTGGTGGAGTTTCGCTTGGATAATATGTTAAGGGTTGGTGGAATTGCCTTGGGTTAGCTTGGGGATAAGGTAACTGTTGGGATGTTTGCCGTTTGTTTAATCATGGATTAAGTGCATACACCCCAGACTCCTGTAAATGTGAGATTACAGGGCAGCATCCCTTAGGATGGTCATATTGACAGATCTCACATCCACTATCATCATCATCTGAATCTACAACCTCTTCAATAATAGCAACTTGACCCTTACCCTTGTTACGTGCATTCTTTGCTTCTCTCTTTTTCTTTCTATCACGGTCACTACCTTGCTCCCTAGACTCCTCTACTACTTTGAGCATAGGTTGAAACCTACTATCCAAGGAGTCCCACATTTGGTCTACCCTTTTTGATACTTTTGTTGCTAACTTTTGAGTGGGCAAGGTTTTCCTATTCATCATCTCTTTGAGTGGTGACTCTTCCTCATCCTCACAAAATCTTACTCCCTTCTTTCAAAGGGAAGGATCTCAGTTGTATTCTTCCACACTCTCTCTTTTCCATAGCTCACCTTCTTCTTTAGTTACTTGCTCCAGCAGTCTGTGAATTTGATGGGACCTAAGCTCAGATAACCTTTTTTGGGCATAAGTCCCAAGGGTCCTTCTTATTTCATGCCTAAGCCCATCTATGAGATGGCATAGTTGATTCCACTGCGAATAACCATGGCCAAGACAACGATTTAAGAGTGCATAATAGTAGCCCATGGTAGCATCCAAGGGTTCATAACTTCCTTGTTTCCATCCTTGGATTTTCTTTCGTAGGTTAGACACCCGGGAGTACATTTGGTACTTATCGTTGAACAATTCTAGCATCATACTCCACCTACGAATGGATTCTAGTTCTAAGGACTAGTACCAGCTTTCAGCTTCTTTTATTAATGTTCGTGGGAACAACTTAAGCTTTTGCCACTCATTTTCTATGTTTTGCAAGGCACACACGTCATGAAATGCTTGTAAGTAATTTTGAGGATTAGTGTTATATCCCCCTTCAAATCGTGGGATGTTGTTCATATCTAGCCTCTTGATCCTACTATCTTTTTGGTGCCTTATTGGAACTCTTACGACCTTAGTTATATCTAGCATGCTTCATGTGATGAGTAGGGGTTCATCATGATCATCTCGTTCCTAGCCTCTATGGTGTTTACGCAGTTCCCTACTCTCCCTTCTTCTATGGTGTGATTCCCTAGAGTGCCCTCATCCTCCATATTGGTTGTCCCATTTACAACTTCCACTTTGTTTACCTTATCCTCATGATCTGTTTCTCTATGGTTGCATCCAGACATGGAATGAGAGGATGAAGGTGAAGAAGAAGGAGAACCGCCACCATGACGGTGATTACTACCTTCTCTTCGATGTTCTTTGTCTCGATCGTGATTGCGATTAGAATGCCCACCTTTGTCATGTGCCTTTGTTCCTTTTTCAGACTCTTTATGTCTGTTGGTATTAACACCTAAGTTATGAATAGTAGAATGAAGGTTTTGATACACAACCCCTTGGCCAAAGTCAAGGGGAGGGACATCATTATGTGGGTGACTACCTAAGGAAGGTTCATCACCCCCAATTTCACTTAAACGTGTGGGGCATCCTTAGACCATTTTTCCTTCAAGAACTAATGGTGTCTCTCCTATTGATAATCCCTTTGACGTTTTGGTTCGGTAGGACAATAGTCTCTCGAATCATATTCCTGTGCAATGTACTCTGTGTGTAAGTGCCTATTCGTGTGAGAGCACGAAGAAGCATACTTGGGACTGAATGGTCGAGACACTATGTTACCTTCCCAGTCACATCAACGTAGTTGTTCATCTTAGTGGAGAATAAAGATGAAGTTAGGTACATATTCATTAGGATGAATATATACCACACGAAACTGTTGAGGAACTGGCGGGTCAACGTCATGTGTATTTTTCTGCCGATTGCTTCTTGTGTTAGTCCTAGGTGGTGAAGTGCTCTTGTGTGAAGAAGAAGACATCTTGTCTTGTTCAGTGTGCAATGTACTATATATTTATATATTATTATTATTTTCCTTTAACCAAGCCTAAGGGTTCATTCCAACGATGTGAATAATTTCCTAAGTTTTACTTAGTGCACAAACAACAAAGTCCTCGGCAACGGTGCCAATGATGAGCGATGAGGTACCCCTACACTCAACCATATGAATACGAGTGTTTCACACATGATTTGGTTGAATTCCAAGAACTAAGTGCCTATGCGCCTTATGGAACGATAACAGGTTGATTAATCGTTGTCTTCCTAAACTTACTTGTATGTCATGGTTGTATGGTTAAGTAAGCTTGAGGTATATGATTTTTATGGTTTTTATGTGTTTTCTATCCTGCACTAATAAGGAGGGGAGAGAGAAGTAACTAATCTAAATTAACTATTCATTAACTAAGTTCTAAGTACTCGTAACACCAGTATCTATTCCCACTTTCCGTACACATCCTAAACCAGTGCAACGCTGCTAGGATTACCAAATGCTAATCGTTACTAGGTTACCAAGCACTACACACATGCTCGAAGCGATCATACTAAGTGTAATTAACTAAGAGAGTTGTAGGGTGAGAGAAATCATTAATTAACTATGAAAGCATTAAATAATAATTAACACTAATTAATATTTTCTGTATGTTGCAAGGTTTATCACAAAGTTCATCTTTATTGTCGTACACAAAGTGTGCTCAGGTATATAATGCTGGAATAAAGATCCGTTCACTCTATGACTCCTACTACGGGCACGTAGAAATAATTCTAACTCTAGAGGGAGAAAATGTCAAGAGTTTGGCTAAGGGACTAATTCTTAATTGTGGAAACCAAAGGCATCACCTCTTATTTATAGATAATGAGACAGGCCGCAATATCGGGTATCTGATATCGCATGGTCGATCCGATATTGTGGACGCAATATCGTGGACACGATATCACGGTTCATTAGATGTTAAAAAGAAACAACAATTTCTTCACCGAGCCAAATATTTCATGATCAATGGACACCTTTATAAGGTATGTCCCGGTGGCTTGGTTCGATGGTGTGTTCACGATGTAGATCAATTGCGAGTTCTCCAAGATGCTCATAAGGGTCCTTGTGGGGGGTCATTATGCGGGGAGATGAAAAATCATAAAAATCTTGCTTGTAGGATATTATTAGCCTACATTGTTTTGGGATGCTCATCATTTCATCCAATCTTGTGAGCGCTGCCAACGTGATGGGGGAATGATTACTAGAATGAAGGGTCCACAACAATGGATTCAACCTTTAGAACCCTTTGACATATGGGGAAGTGATTTTATGAGGCCTATTACACTAATGTCCAATGGAAAAGTCTACATTGTTGTTGCTGTTGACTATTTTATCAAGTGGGCAGAAGCATCTGTTGTTACGGACTATACATCATCTACTGTTGCATGATTTGTTCAACAAAAAGTCGTAAATATGTTTGGCATGCCACGTGCACTTATTTCTGACAATGGTACACATTTTACAAGTTTGACTTTTTGAAAGTTAATACAATGCTTAGGAGTTGAGCACAAACTGATTGCACCATATCATCCTCAAGTGAATGGTCAAGCTGAGGTCACCAATAGGAAGATCACAAAAATATTGACACGAACCATTAGCAAGTATAGGTGAGACTGGAGCACCAAACTGAATAATGCTCTTTGGGCATACTACTCCACATGGAAACTCTATATAGGCTACTCTCCCTTTGAGTTAGTATACAGTAAACTTCTGACGCTTGCTATTCAAGCAGAGCTCTGTACACTATCCACAGCATGTGACCTTAACCTTGATCTCAATCTAGCACAAAAAGAATGATTAATGAACCCTAACTTGCTAGATGAGAATCAACTAGCCACCCTATCATCTAATGAACTGCATAAGGCCTTTAACAAACAAGGCCATGACCTAAGGATTAGGAAAGTAAAATACCAATAGGGAGATAAGGTTCTTTATTGGAATCTCACACATGTACCACAACGAACTAAATTTCAAAAATTGTGAAAAGGACCTTATATCATTAATGAAACTTTTTCTTTAGGGGCCATGATGATCTACAAACCTGAAAGCCCAAACATGAAGCTATTGGTCAACATCTAGCAAACCAAACCCTTCCATGAGCCTAAAATAGCTAGTACTAATATTACCTCTGTTGGTGGACAACCTTGCTCATTATTTTGGATCTCCTCCTTTCAATTCAGTCATGGGGGAGATGGCCACCAATGCTAACCATTCTAAGCCCTTAGTTCCTTTGCCTTTTTTGTTTTACACATTGTTCGTTTTTACTTATTTTTTTTACAGCATCGTTAACATTTTTACTATTTCTTTGTTTTATTTATTCTTATTCGTCACATAATAAGTGCTCACGATGGTGGGTTGTATTATAATAAGTGTTGATTACTAATGTTTGGTTTTTACCTTTAACTTTCAATGTTGATGCTAAGATATGGTTTATTTTGATAAAACAATGAGTCCACATGACCCAATTATCCATGCAACTCTATGGTCTCCCTTGTTTTGGAAATGCACTGTCCCTTTTCTAAGAAAACTTATTTATGAATTGGTGCCTTAGTACTCTTCGAACCAAGGAGAGATTCAAATAGATGGAAAAGGATGTAACCTCAAGGGGATTCGATGCATTTGTGCTGGCTATTCTCTTGGGTACTTGGATGTTTTTCATAGGTTTTCTACCATTCCTCTCTTGACCAAATATTAGGGAGTTGACTAAATCAAATAAGTCTTTGCATGGTGTGGTTCTCACATTCTTAAAAAGAAATTGGTAAGAATTAAAAGCACACCCCTTAGACATAATAAAGAAACATGGGCTACAAGCATTGGTTATGGCATTGGAAAGAAATGTTACCCATGCTTGAAGGTTCCCTCTAACTAAGGCCCTTTCTCACTTCCTACTTCTTCTCTTATTGGGATAGTGGTGGCTCTATGGATGCATTCTTGTTACTTTGGGAGGATGGGTTGGTCAAGTGTGTTGATGCGAGGTCACTGGATGTGGATAGTTGAATCTGGATTTGGATAGAATTTTATTAAGTCACCTTAACCACATATTACACATGGGGCTTTACACAACCTAAATTCTTGGGATTCCATTCCATTCTCTCCTCTCTTTCCATATTGCTTTCCACATTCCACCTCATTGCTAGTTTTATGATGAGTCTATATCTTGGTTGACGCATTGTTAGTCTTCAGTAAAACTCTTGTGGGTAAGTTCTTAACCTTTGTTTCCATATGTCATTCCAAGAGCCCATGAACTCTTTGGTTTGTAGGTTTGTCATAGCATTCAGGGCATGAGCTTGCTTTGGGGAGGACCCATTGGCATTCCTTTTTGGTGCAATTGTTAAGCTCATTCCCTTCAACATTTCTTGTAATCAACTATTTCTCATTCACCCCATTAATGATATCCATTTTTACTTTTGTTTTATTGGCTTCACCATTATTATTTCTCTTATCCTTCTTGTTCTTTAAAGTTTTCCACCCTATTGCTACCAGAGGTTTGCTCTTAGTCGTGTGGGCTCTATCACAAATTTTTCCATTCCATAATTATCTTACCCCTACACCTTGGGTAGTTATCAGTCATAAACCTCTAACCCAGTATATTCCATACCCACAACCTAGCCAATGGGCTTTATATCGAGGCAAGGTATCAGTTGTGTTAGGTTTTATCTACCCTTGCTAATTTGTGAGTGTGTTGTGTGTGCAAATGGTGATTACATGAACAATGGACTGGGATAAGAGGGAGCACTTAGGATAGACTAGAGCTAGAGCATTTACGTAAGGAACAAGTTTGGACATGTGGCTATGGATGAAAAATGGTGTGCACAGTTTCAACATCAGTAGCAACGTGCCTCATTCCCTTTCTCTCTCTCTCTCTCTCTCTCTCTCTCCAAGCTATCAAATGAGGGTCTGGATGTCATCTATGTACAATGTTCACCAAAATGGGCATGAACATCAATGTTGTAATTTATTTGTCGATCTATTCCCTAGGCACTCTGAGTCTGTCATCCCATGTCATCGTTAGTTGTCATTCAGTCAATAATCCCATACCTTCACACTATTTTGTAAGGAAATCGAGGATGAATTTTCACTCAGTCATGGGGGTATGATGAGCCATGATATCGGGATACGATATCGCATCCACAATATCGAGTCTGTAATATCAGATCTTGCCAAGTGATATTGGACATCCAATATCGGGACCTGTCTTATTGCCTATAAATAAGAGGTAGGTGCACTTGGTTTGGCAGTTAGTTCTTAGTTCCTCACCCGAACTCGTGCAGTTTCTTCCTCTCAAAGTTAGAATTATTTCTGAGTATCTGCAGTAGGAGCCATAAAGCGAATGGATCTTTTTTTGAACATTGTGTACTTGAGCACACCTTGTGTTTAGAAATAAAGATGAACTTTGTGATACACCTTGCAGTATTCAAAATAGCTTATCTCTCACCCTTAATGTTATTTATAGTTCTTTAATGCTTTCATTAGTTAATTAATGTTGCTTTTATTGATTCGTTAATTTTCATAAGTAAGCACACTTAGTACGACCACTTTGAGTAGGTGTGGAACACTTGGTAACCCAGTAATGATTAGTGTTTGGTAATCCCAGGAGTGTTACATTGGTTCAGGATGTGTACAGAAAGTGGGAGCAGATGCTGGTGTTAGGACTAGTTAGGACCTAGCTGATTAGTTAATTTAAATTAATTATTCAATTAATTCACTTCTTCCCTCTTTAGCACCAAGACATAAAACATAAAAAGCATAAAAATCATATACCTCAAGTTTACTTAACCATATAATCATGGCATACGAGTAAGCTTGGGAAGAAAATGATCGCCTAACCCATCCTTGTTCTATGAAGGTGCATAAGCACTTAGTCCTTGGAGTTTGACCAGATTGTGCATAACGCTCGTATTCATATGGTTGAGTGTAAGGGTACCTCACAGCTCATCAAATTTCATAAGAAGGGAGTATTTGCCAATTTTTATTTTGTAGCTAAGAGCTCTAACACTCCAACTTCTAGCACCATTAGTGCTTCAATTTGTATGATTTTTGAATCTACATGATTCCAAAGTGATCACCTTAGTTGTGGGAGGCGCTAGTAAGGAAAATTTGAGTCATTTTTTTCAAAATTGCTAATAATTGAAAGGTATTATAGGGGTAAGTTTAAGGAACATATTATGAATTTTTAAAGTAAACCATTCGTGTTAAGGCCAAAACCACTTTAAGAAGGCTTCTAATTGATCATACCACTCATTTAGAGTACTAATGGGGTTGTTATTGAAAAATCTTCTAACTCTACAATCATAATGAACTAAGAACTTGATATGACTAAGGGTATGAGTAAGGTATCAAATTTTTGCTCATTTATGAGAATATTATAGTAATTCCAAACCCTTGATTGATTGTTGATGGTTCCTAAAAGAGAAGCACAAGGAGAATTCCCATGACCACTAAGCAAAAGAATATGAGGCCATGGAAGAGGACAAGTGAGTGAGCAAAATTTGCAAGTAGAATAAGGAGAGCAGGAAGCATAATTCTTTAGCATTCATTAACAAACTCCTATCATAGAGCAATTTTCTTAGCAAAAGTAGATGTTCCATCAGTACCATTCTAGGGATAACAACTTACATTGTCACTTGAATGCCTTGAGACTATTTAGGAGAAATCCATCATGTCAATGGTAATTATGGAACTTAACTTTGGTCCATTCTTGGAATTTGCTTCAAAAATTGTTAAGGCCCAACTTCAGTCATCTCCTTTGTGGCCTACTAATGAATCGTAGATTGGCTGCGTTGACTGGGCCCTATTGACTAAGCCTCATCAACTAGGCCCTGTCGACGCATGATTTGATGTGTTGACATGGCCCTATCAATGGAGTGTCTATTCTCACCTATAAATATGTGCTCACCCACCATGTTTATGGCATGTCTTTTCATAGTTGTAGTAAATCTCTTGCAATTTTATCATTTGGAAGTTAGAATATTTTTCTAAGTGCCCAAAGTAGGAGTCAAGAGTGTATGGATCTTTATTTGAGCACTGTTATATCTGAGCACAATAGTGTGTGTAGCAATAAAGATGAGCTTTTTAATAAACCTTGTAGCACTTTGAAATAGATTAATTATTTATTTATGCATTTAATATTTTATGTAATTTCCTTCAATGCTTTAAGTAATTAAATAATTAATTAGGCTAAACTAAGCTAAATTAAGTAGTGATTAATTAAGCACATAAGTATGACCACTTCAAGCATACACTTGGCACTTGGTAATGCCAGTAACACTTAATGTTTGGTAACCTAGTAGCATTAAACATGTTTAGGATGTGTATGGCAAGTGGGAATGGATGCTTATGTTAAGATTAGTTAGCTATAGATAGTTAGATTAATTTAGCAATTAAATTAAGCACCTAAAACATAAAACATAAAAATAATAAAATTTATATGCCTTGATTACACTAAACCATACCTTTGCATATCACAAGTGTAATTGAGAAGACAACAAATGATTGTTAGGACAAGTTCACTTCCTAGAAGCTAGTGTATTAGAAGATAAGGGATCCATGGAATTTGACCAGATTGCTTGTGAATGCCTAGTGATTTGTATGGTTGAGCATAAGGGTATTTACCACTCATCATTGGCACAACTGCCAAGGACACTTTTACGTGCACTATCTAGGCATAGTGAAAAGCATTAACATCGTTGGAAAAACCCTAAGGTCAAAATCATCCTAAAAATAAATATAATAATTTGAGCACACTGATATCTTATTTTAATTACAAAATATCTTCTTCTCACAAGTGCGATGATACTAAACCACTAGCGCCACAAGAATGTAGGGTGGTATATACTCATGCAGATGAGTATACACCTAACTTCACCTTCATCTTGCATTAGGATGAATAACTACGGTGGTGAGATATGGAGGATAACATTATCATGCCTCCTGATCAATCTATGCCCAAGATGCTACTCCAAAATCTTAGGAGGTTAGGAATCCAAGATCTTTAAGAAGAGTACAATGTGCATGACCATGACTACTGGGGCTACCTTCCTACTAAAACACAACGTAGGAGAGATCGACACCAAGACAAGCACCATGATGCTTTGAAGGGAAAACGGTTCACCAATCCCTTGTTCCTACTTAACCAAAATGATAATGAGGATTCTTCCTCTGGGGATTTTCAACATGAAGATTCTCCACCCCTTGGTATTGATGATGGGGGCTTGGACTTGAAGTTGTAGTCCACTATCAACAATTTAGGTTCAGGCAAAAGTGGAAGTCAAAGTAGGGGCTTGGAAAAGCATCAAGATGGCAAGAAAACTAATGAATGTGGTTGTGACAAGTGTAGATGAGGTGTTAGAAACCATGGTGGTGGTAGTTCTCCTCCCTCTTCATCCTCTTCATTTGCATCTTCTTCTTCCTCTTCTAGTTTTGACAGATGCCATAGAAAGGACAACCATGATGAAGATGAACATCGAGATAATAATGATCACCGAGCTTGCCATGAATGAAAAGGTAGTAGGCATCAAAACAATGATGATGATGAGCCTTTACTAGCAACTCAAAGTATGCTAAATATTGTAGAGGTAGTGAAAATTCCAACTAAGCATGTGAAAAATAGTCGAATCAAGAGACTTGACATGAATAATATCCCCAAATTTGAAGGGGGATATAACTCTAATATGCAAACACATCTTTAAGTCTTTCATGATGTATGTGCCTTATAAAATATTGAAAATGATTGGCAAAAATTAAAGCTATTTCCTAGGATACTCATCAAGGAAGTAGAAAGCTAGTATCGATCCTTGGAGCCGGAATCCATCCGTAGGTGGAGTACAATGCTAGAGCTATTTAATAATAAATATCAAACTTACTTCCAAGTGTCTAATCTAAGAAAGAAAATCCAAGGATGGAAGCAAGGAACACATGAACCCTTGGATGCTGCCATGGACAAATACTGTTGTCTCATACACCAATGCCCTGGCCATGGTTATTCTTAGTAGGAACAACTTCACCATATCATAGATGGACTCAGATAAGAAATGAGAAAAAATCTTGGGGTTTATGCCTAAAGAAGACTATTAGAACTTAGAGCCCATCAAATCCAAATGTTGATAGAGCAGCTAGAAAAAAAAGAAGGAGAGTTGAGGAAATGAAAAAGTGCTAAGGAATATAATAGGGATCCTTCCATTAGAAAAAGGGAGGTCTAATTTTTTGATAATGAAGAAGAGTCACCATTTGATGAGGTGGTGTAGCAAGAAACCTTGCCAATCCAAAAATCTATTTCCAATATATTGATAAAGGTTGATAAATTATGAGATTATTTGGATGAAAAATTCCAAACTACTCTAAAAATCATAGAATAATTAAAAGAATAGAATAGTGATCAGGATCGTAGGAGGTGAAAAAAAGCTAAACATGCCTATCAAAGAGGTAAGGGCAAGGCTGCAGTAGTAGAAGAGGTTGTGGAGTGAGAATTAGATGATGACAGTGGATGTGACATTCGCCAATATGAACATCCCAAGGGATGTTGCCCTGTTGTGTCACACCTATAGGAATATGGGCTATATGCTATAAATTCTAAACTAGCATAAAGGCAAACACCCAGAAGGTTGCCTTATCCTTAAGGTAACCTAAGGTAGTTCCACTAACAACAATAAGCTTATTATCTAAGTGGAGCTCCACCACATCCACATGAGCAATACTAATAGTGACAGCACTCACAGTCGTGGGGAATGCCACCATTGAGGCAATAGTACCCTTATAGGCAACTGGATCTATTTAGGTACTATGTTCAGCAACTAATGTCTCCATGCGACTCTTCTAATCATGCTTCTTTTCAGCATCACTACTACCCTCCAAAGTATTACAATATTCATTCTCCATCTACAAGAGGGGAAACCCCATACCCTTATCACCGTTCTTATCCCTTAGCACATGCTCCTCCTGCTTGAACACAATTACCACCTACTTCATCCATGTAGGATGAGCTTCTAGCCCAACTACAATAATGTAATATTGCCAAGGTCGTTCACTTACAGCTGGCTCCTCAACTAAGTAGTTTAGAACCAAGATCTTGTAAAAGATCATTCTTTCAAACCAATAGCCCTACTAAACCCTCACTACTTATGTGGTTGGTTGCTCTATATCTCCTTCATCCTTTGCACCCATTCCTTTCGGGAGCCCTTTAAACCAAGTGTCTCCTAAGATCTACATAGCTATGTTAATCCACATTGTATCTGATTGGATTAAAGTTGGAAACCTTCCTAGGAAAAGAGTTGATCCTAGAAGTCCTCTCATTTATTTACAAATTGCTGGGAATGAGCCATGCAAAGCTATTCTTGACTTAGGTTCTCGACTTATTTGATTTTTCACAAAATGTACAATGCTTAGAACCTGCCTCCTATTAAGAAGAGTAACATCCATTTAGAACTAGTAGATCAGTTTATCATTGTTCCATTGAGACTGGTAGAAGATATTGTGATCACTATTTATGGGTCATCTTATCCTACCAATTTCCTGGTAATCAAGTTGAAAATTGCAAGAAGGACTTTCCAATAATTATGGGGAGGGCTTGGTTGAGCATTGTTGATGCAAAAATGGGCATAAGAGATCTTTCCCTAGAAATTTCAAAGAAAAATGCATTCGGAAAGATCGAGAAGAAGTGAGTTCCATGCAGTGCGTATAGTGATACAGGGTGCAACTATGTGTAGAAATTTTAATCTATCAAGAGCACATCCATCAAAGCATGTAAACAATGTGCCATTAAATTTGAAATCCAAAGGTGCCTGTATGTAGTAGCCATAAAATAGGAGGGCACCCAATGGGCGATAGCTAATCTTGGAAGCAGCACACTTTGAATGGAACCTACATAGAGTCTAACATGTGCCTATATTGAAAGCATGGATAAACTACAACAAGTTCATCACCAACTCTTAGATGATGCAAATGATAATATTAATTGGGGAGAGTTGGAAATCCCTAAAAATTTTAAACAAGAGTCCTGAACAGAAACATGAAGTATGCATTTTTGACAAATGGCAAGATGGTAATCATCAATGTCAATCTCACTCCTAAACAAAAATAGATGCTGTTAAAGGTGATCAAAAAATGGCTAACAACCTTTGCTTGATTTTATCCTAAACTCACAGGGATTTATCGTAGGATATGCTAGCATTATATCTACACTAATCCAACCATGAAGCCAAAGAGGCAATTGCAGTGACAAATGAACCCCAAATTAAAGTAGATCATCACTCCTCAAGGCAAGGTTTATCTATCCCATTTCACATAGTAAGTAGGTTAGTCCACTTGTGATTGTGCCAAAGAAAGATGGCAAGTGGCAGGTCTACATCAACTTCTAGCTATTGAATATGGCAACATTCAAAGATCACTTCCCATTACTATTTGTGGATCAAGTGTTGGACACTATTTCTAGGCATTGCTATTATAGCTTCCTAGATGGTTATAGTGGCTATAACAAAATCTATATTGCATTAGAGGATCAGGCCATAAAAACATTCACAAGTCCCTAGGGGACTGTTGCATATCGAAAGATGCCTTTTGGTCTATGGAATGCTCCTGGAACATTCCAACACTTAGTCTTGAGCATTTTTAGCAACAAATTGGTTATGACATGGAGTTCTTCATGGATGACTTTTCCACCTATGGTGCCACATTTGAGTAAACCTTGGACCACCTTGAGCAAGTGCTTAAAAGGTGTGTTGAAATGAATCTTTAGCTCAATTGGCAAAAGAGCCATCTCATGCTCTAGGAAGACATTATACTGGGGCATAGAATTTCTTAGGTAGGGATTGAGGGGGATCCTAAAAAGATAAGGATCATCTAAGAAATAACTTTCCAACCAAAAATTGTTAAAGATGTTTGGTCATTCCTTGGACACATTGGCTACTACTAATGATTCATAGAGAATTTCTCTAAGATTGCAAAGTTATTAGTTGAGTTAACAAAGAAATATGCTCCATTTATCTAGATTAAGGAATGTGAAAAAGCATTCTAGAGCCTTAAGTAGAAGCTCATAGAGACTTTAATTCTATGAGCACCTAATTAGTACTTGACTAGTCCAAATCATTTCATGTCATGATAGATGCATCAAATTATGCCTTGGAAGTTGTGCTTATGTAGTTGGATGACAAGAAATGCCATATTATATCCACTATGTAAGTTTAAGCATTGTGGGTGCATAATTGAATAACACCACAACAGAGAAAGAATGCATGGTGGTGGTGTATGCTCTAGAGAAGTTCAGGCACCATGTGCTCAGATACAAAGTGTTTATGCACATTGACCATAGTGCCATTTGCTTCCTCATGAACAAGCCAGTGATGAGCCCCCATGTCATATAGTGGTTGGTGATCTTATAAGAGTTTGATCTTACAATGGTAGATCGAAACGGGACTGAGAATGTGGTCATTGACCACTTGTCTCGATTACGATGGGATAATAAAGAGGAGGAGCACCTACTCTCTGATAAATTTCCTAATGAACTCCTCTTTGCTAGTGTAATAAATGAATAAGTGGCCATAGAATCAAATGGTATGATGGTATTTTCACTTATCTTCTCACTCAAGAGATGCCACAAGATCTGGACTACAGGAAGAAATAATAGTTTCTTCATGAGGCCAAATGCTTCAGGGAAATCAATGGATACCTTTACAAGGTGTGCATTGATGGCTTGGTTCATTAGTATGTACTTGATGCTAAAAAATTGCACATTCTCTAGGATGCTAATGAGGGTCCTTCTGGGAGCCACTATGCTGGGAGACACACAACCATTAATATTCTAATGGTAGGGTATTATTGGCCAACTATCTTTAGGGATGCCCACCAATTTGTCCACTCTTATGAACACTATCAATGAGATGGGCGGATGACCTCTTGAATGGAGGAACCTCAACAATGGATTCAACTACTAGAACCATTTGACATATGAGGCATTAACTTCATGAGTCCCATCACATCCATGTCAAGTGGAAAAGCATATATAATTGTCGCTGTTGATTACTATATAAAATGGGCAAAAGAAATAGCTCTAATCTACTGTGCATCATCCACTGCTATGCAGTTGTATAAAAAAATGTTGTGAACAAGTTTGAGGTGCCACGTGCACTGATTTTTAACAACTAAATCCATTTTATAGGTGCTACTTTTCGCAAGCTTATGTAATGCTTAGGGGTTAAACATAAACTAACAACACCCTACCACCCTCGAGCCAATGGTCAAGCAAAAGTTACCAATAGGGAGATCATGAAGATCCTAACGAGAACTGTTAGTAAATATAGGATAGACTGGAGCACAAAATTAAATGATGCCCTTTGGGCATATTGCTTAGCATGGAAACTTCCTATAGGCTACTCTTTTTATGAGCTAGTGTACAAAAAATTACCAACTCTACCTAGTATGCTAGATGAAAATTAATTGCTAGCCCTATCTTGGAATGAAGTGGACAAGGCACTCAATAAAAAGTGCCATGACCTTAGAAGTAGGAAAGTCAAATTTCAACATTGAGATATGGTCCTCTATTAGAATTCCATACATGTACCTCAATGAACTAAGTTCTAGATGTTGTGGGAATGGCTTACATCATTTATGAAACCTTTTCTTCTAGGGCTATGTTAATTTACCAACCTAAGAGCTTGAACAAAAAGCAACTAGTCAACATGCAACAAGCCAAAACTTTCCATGAACCCATGCAAGCCAGTGGAAGCAACGCTTCAACAAATCAACAACCACACTCAAGTTTTTGAATCTCCTCCTTACAACTTAGTCATGGGGAACATGGCCATCCATGCTAACCATTATAGTGGCTCCTCAGTTTTTCATCTTTTTTTTTTTTGATTTTTTGTTTTACAATTTGTTATTTTTCCAAATTCTTATTTTAGAACATTGTTAGTATGTTCTATGTTTCTTGAATATTTTATAATTTCTTTTATATTTTTCTTATTTTGGAGTGAATTTTTCTTGTCTTCTAATAAAAAGTGTTTTTTTACCAATAAGACATAGTGATGTCATTGCTGTTTGCTAATGGTGATTTGTACTTAACATTTTTGATTGCTAATGTTTGCTTTCTATTTTTGAATTTTGATGATTGATAACTAGGATGGGTTTCTATTTTCATGAAATAGGCAGTGAGCCCACATCATCCACCGATCCACAAACTCCATGGTTTTCCTTATTTTGGGAATATGAGGTTCCTTTTTCATTAATAAAACTTTAATGAACTTGTGACCTCAGTAGTTTCCAAGCTTGGAAAGAATTCAAAGATTTGAAAAGGGTGTGACATCAAGTGGATTCAATACTCTTTGTACCTCTCTACTTACTTGAGTACATGTGTTTTTGTGGATTTCTTACTATTATGTGTCGACCAATAATAAGAAGTTGAATAAGTCTTTGCATGGTGTGGTTCCCATCAAAAATTCCAAAAAAAAAAAACATGATGGAAATTCAAAGCACATCCCTTAAACAAAATAAATAGGCTACAAGCACTGGTTATAGGAATAGAAAGACATGTTACCCATGCTTGAAGGTCCTCTCTAACTAAGGCCCTTTCTCACTTCTTGCTTCTCTTTTCTTCTTCAATAAGGAACGATGGTTGTCTGTAGAAGCATTCTTGTGTCTCAAGGGGGTGGACTATTCCTAGAGTGGTGATGCAAAGTCATTGAAAGTGGTTGGTTTTGGTTTGGAGTAATTTTGGACTTTATCGGGTCTTTTAACCATGACTCTCATAAGGGACTTCATGTGATCATGATTAGGACATCCATTCCATTATCTATAACATCCATTAAAATAATGCAGCATTCCAACGTTGGAGGAATTTTGGCATAGGTTCTAGAGGCCCCTGCTTAACCTGCATGAGCTAGTCAAGGGTTGTTTCAGGCTTTAGGTTGTACCTAAATCACGTCCACTATCTACTATGCTCATCCATTGTCTACTGCGCTGGACAGGTGTGTTACGGTGAGCTACGCTGCACAGCTTGATAGGGTGCTACGCTATGCAGTGTAATAGGGTGCTATGCTGTAGTAGACATGGTGCTATGCTACGCGGCGTAACAGGGTGCTATGTTGCAATAGACATGGTGCTACGCTACATAGTGTAACAGGGTGGTACGCTGCAGTAGACATGGTGCTACGCTACACAACATAATAGGGTGCTACGCTACGCTACACTATGCAGCGTAACAGGGTGTTATTCTATGCACCTTGTAAGTCCCTGTCTAATCAACCAGACCATTTAAGGCACCTCGTTTTCATTTTCTCTAGCACAACCCTCGCACGAATTTGGGGTTAGGTTGTATGCCCAATAACCTCTCAATGTTCCAGACACCAACATTTTTGGACATCACATCCATAAATGCTCTCCATAACTTACCTCACTGTTAGTTTTCATGTCTTAGTTTGATGTGTTGAAATTCCTAAATAGGTTCTCTGAGTTTGGTCCTAAACTTTTTATAGCCATTAATCAACTATGGGGTACACAGACTCCTTAGTTGAGGATAAGCAATGGTAAAAAGGGCATGTGCCACTATGGGGAAGACCCACTTGCATATCTCATGGCTTTTTCAATTAAGTTCCTTACCCTTAGACATTGCCTCAATCAAAATCTTTTGTGCATCCCATCATGCATCCAATTGTGTACTCCTTAATGCGTTCTTCTTCATCAACTCTTATTCTAAAATCATTTCTCCATTTTTAGAACTTCAATACTTTCTCCTAATATTTTCATCATGTTCTTGGCTTTTTGGGCTTTTATTTGATCCCATCTTTTTTCAAAAACTTCTTATATTTTTTAAATTTTAACAAAGTCAATGATGGTCAATAGCTGCATTGATACAACCCAAAAATTCTATAAATACCACCCCAATACTTTGAAGTTTTTTGTCATTTGCTTCAAAACAAGAGGGAAGTTTTTGCAATTTTTTAGAGCTGAAAACCTTCCAAAGCCAATAACTTTAACACCATTTGTCCAAATCACTACATTATCTGATCCTGTAGCTATCGAAGATAAGCTCTTAGTCATGGGGGCCACAAAACTTAAGGTTTCCGATGAAAAATTTTCAAAATTTTTCTAACTCCCCCAAAGGGTTCAACCATCAATTTTTGAGAGTTTAACCCTTCCAAAAAAAACTCTGGTAAAACTTAAATTAATTATTAATATTAAAATAATCAACCAAGCCATGATCACAACTTAGGTAAGTGTAACTACCCCAAGAGATAAGGTATTCCCAATGTTTCAAAGTTACACATTAAGTGCTAATCCTTGGTCATGTTATGATTATAGATGGCACCTAGACTAAAATGCCTATAGGAAGGAGGACCATCACAACCAAAGGACAAATGATCCAAAACTAGAAGGGGCCAGGAAGAACAAGTCTAGAAGCATGTAACAAGAACTCATGCAATGGGATCTCTTTGAGAGGAGTCTAAAGTGGAATCTATTCAATAGATTCCTGAAGAAGCAACTATGACTAAAAAATCTCAAAGAGGAGAGGAACCAAGGCCTATAGCAAGACTTGAGGTCACATTGACACAAGCTTGCCTAAATACAATCAATCCTTGCAATGTCCAATACTCTGTTCTTCAAGAACTAAACTTTGGACCATTCTTGGAACATGCTTCAGCAGAAGACAAGACACAATTGTAGAGCTCTCCAATGTGGCTGATCATCACTACCAGTGGAGGGTGGTCCATAGAAGAGACATATCTCTTTTGGAATAGCAGAAAGGTAGNATGTTAACCTTCCATAGCTAATCTACTTGGAGATAGAGAAGTGCTTCAAGGAGAATGAACATGGAAGGAAAACCCTATTTTTTTCATGCCATATCAAAAACCTTTGTAAAAAGATAGGGATAGTGCACTATGCTAATGATACAATTAGACATACTTCCATCACCTCTTGGTCTAAAATGATGAAGGATAAGACCCCTACCATATCAAAAGAAGAGGACTAGTAGTGACCACCTCAACCACCCACTCAAGAAACAACGTTAGATGCCTGCGTAGCCATTGAGTACTTGCATGAAATCCAAAAGTAGCTCTTGTGTGAACGGGAGCAGCAAGTTGGAATAAGTGGTGGGAATCCATCTGTGTATCATCTTGTAATGAGTTACCTCAACAAAGTAGCTCAAACAATCAATTAAATGGAGGGAGGTGGGCCAATATTCTTAGCCCAAAGAATGTAGTTACCCATGAGGTCAAATCCTAGTGCTTGAGAGGTAACAATGTCTCTCTCACAACAATAGCAATTTTTAGAAATCTTTGAGAATGCCACTACCTTTTCAATGCACTTGAAGGAGGGCAAAGGAGAAACTGTATTGGAGATGTAGCACCAAGGGCAGGAGACAATGGTGGAAGTGGTTGCTGATAGAATCATTGAAGCTTTGAAAGCACCTTTAACACCTGTACTAGATGATTCTACACTCAGAGATGTGTAGACATCTGTAGAAACTGTTAATGAAAGACTAAGTGTAGCCTAGCATGAATAGTTGTTGGATCGATTAGTGGGAATCAGGTAATCAACTCTAGATATGCTTGAAGAAAAGGGGAAATTCATCATTTTAGAAGGGTAACTTGAAATGGCTCAAGCACAAAACCAATTCTTGGTTGTGGAGGTTACCAAGTTAAGAGCCTATCTTGCTAATCCCACTCTCCTCAACCCTACACTAACAAGAGACGAAGCTTTTTAATAGCTTAAAAATAGACTTAAATAGGTTGAGGTAGGAATGGTGATGGTCATCGTTGACTAGTTCATGGTTAAGTTTAAAACATTTTCAGTTTAGAAGAACTTGGTCCAGACGTGCCTAGAGAATGAGATGCTAACCACAGAAAATCATCACCTATGAAATTTTGATATGTAGAAACAACAAATGCAATAGTTCATCCATCAATAGTAGGAGCAATTAGCCAAGGTGAATACTAAGCTTAGGAGATTAGTAGTGGAGAATAGAAATCTTTCTATGGCGGAAGTCTATGCTTTATGCTAGAAATTTGTGATTAAGATTTCCATCGGGAAGGATGAGGCTCTCAAATTTGAAAGATTTAAGAACCACCATAGAGATCAGGTTGGCTTACAAAAGGTAGTTAATGAAAAACACATCCAAATCGCTAAGGTAAAAGTTAATGTGACCCTCCAGTAACTCCAGCAAGGAAAAGAGGTGCGGCAACCCATTATTGATAGGATCGATGCCTATAACAAAGTAGAGATTCACATGAAGGAGTTTCAGATTGAAGAGATGAGTGAATATATGGAGTTTCCTAATCTCTGATATGCAAACCTAACAATGCTAACTACCAAATGACTATGGTCAGAGTTAGAGAAGTAGGTGGCTAGCTTGTACTTTGTGTAAGAGGTAGAGTTCAAACATCACAAGGAAACTAAGTAAAAGCTTGAGAATGTAGACACTAAACTCGAAGTTCTCATGGAAAGATTCACTGATTAAAGATCAACTACTAAAATCTTGAACAAAGGGATGAATGATCACTAGGAGCTAAAGAATGTAATCAAGATGTTTGACATCGAATGTTGACAATTTGTTGCTTGGTTTTTTAACGTTAAGGTGTTGTTCCCAATAACGCCCTATCCTTGGGATGTGCCCATTCAGGCCCACATTGGCCAAGCTATGTGGCTATGCACGATCTTGGAAGTAAAAAGGAAAAGATGAAAGCATTGTTGGATGCTTTTCATCTTCCATTAAAAGTTGTAGCAATAGTAGAACAATTGCAACAACCTCAACCACTGCATGCACTCAAAAAAGAAGAAGGTCCCTTAGAACCTCATGAGCCTCCACCACCTAGGACTGTTTAATCTTCTTTCTTATCTTCATACCATCTAAGAAATTATGTCTATAATTTTATCCTAGTGTTCAATTTTGTAGTCCTAGAACTAGAACTAGAACTGGTGTTCAATTGTGTCTAGAACTAGAAACGTTTGTCATGATCATATATCTGAACATTCAAGGACTTAGTGTTTGTTTATATTCGATGTATGTCTATCATTAGTCAATAATTCCATACCTTCCCAAATTTTTCAAGAACTCGAGGATGAGTTTTCACTCAGTCGTGGGGGTATGACAAATCGTAGATTGGCTACATCAACTGGGCCCCATCGACTAGGCCTCATTGATGCATGATTTGATGCGTTGATGTGGCCCCATTGAAATTGTCTCTATTTTCACGTATAAATATGCATTCACCCATCATGTTTATGGCATGTTTTTTCATAGTTTTACAAAGCTCTTCCAATTTTATCATTTGGAAGTTAGAATATTTTTCTAAGTGCCCAAAGTAGGAGTCAAGAGTGTACAGATCTTTATTTGAGCAATGTTATACTTGAACACAGTAGTGTGTGTGGTAATAAAGACAAGCTTTTTGATAAACCTTGCAACACTTTGAAATAGATTAATTATTTATTTATGTATTTAATGTTTTATGCAATTTCATTTAATGCTTTAGGTAATTAAATAATTAATTAAGATAAACTAAGCTAAATTAAGTTACGATTAATTAAGCACACAAGTACGACCACTTTGAGCATACACTTGGCACTTGGTAATCCTAGTAATGCTTAACATTTGGTAACCTAGTAGCATTAGGCATGTTCAGGATGTGTATGGCAAGTGGAAAAGGATGCTTATGTTAGGATTAGTTAGGTGTAGTAGGTTTGATTAAATTAGCAATTAAATTACTTCATTCTTTTCATCCTTTATTTTAAGCATCCAAAACATAAAACATAAAAATAATAAAAATCATATGCCTCAATTACACTTAACCATACCTTTGCATATTACAAGTGTAATTGGGAAGATAACGAATGACTGTTAGGGCAAGTTCACTTCCTAGAAGCTAGTGTACCGGAAGACAAGGAATCTACAGAATTTAACTGGATCATGCGTGAATGCTTAATGATTCATATGGTTGAGTGTAGGGGTATTCGCTGCTCATTATCTACTCTAATAAACAATGGAGAATGGTATCTAGGAGAAACACTCTAGTTTTGGAAAAATCAAGAAGCTGATGCAATAGTCAAAATTGAAGGAATCTTAGTATCTTACTCAGTTAAGGAAATTGTAGAGGTATTGAATGTGCCTAATCAAGGAGCAAAGGTGACATAGATATCAACTAGATCTAACACAGATGCCAAGAAAATATGGTTATAGTGGATGTATGTTAAGGAAGATAAAGAATACAGCAAATTGACTACAGAAGAAAAGATCTATTTCAAAATTGGCAAATTGAATAGAATCTCTACATATGGAGCCATAGGGAGTGCAATATTAATGGAAAAATTTAATGCAAACATTGCTCATATCTACTTCACATAAATTCAAAGGTAGTTTGAAGAAAAGAAGGTAAGGAAGTTAACACTTCCATTCCCTTACCTTATCTAGAAGTTATGTAAACAAGCTAGTATCCAAAGGTATACAAATGATGCATTGAGGAAGGCATAAAATGCTTTCTACACTAAAATGCTTAAGCTAGTGCCTCTCAAAAATAACCGATTAGAAGAACAACTAGGCACTGAGGAGACTACCCAACCCATAGGACAATAGAAACAACAACCACAAGTTCCACCATCATCCCAGCAAGATTTTAGATCTTCAATGAGTCAACTATAGAAAATTACAAAAAACATCAATTGGGGAAGCATGTAAGAGGCCAATTTATTCAAAGTTACTGATCATGTAGTCAAGCTAACCATTTCAACCAATCTTGCTAGTGGACAGATATCATTACAGTCCAAATGAGAGGCTCAACGGTCACAACAGATTTTTTGGAATGTTGCATCATTCCAAGTCATGCTTGAATCAGGAGAAGGAGCTAAAGTTGTGATCATGTAGTACCATGATGCAACAAGAGCTCTAGAAGTGATCATAGATCAAATTAAAGAATCTTTTAATGTACCTGTTGTGCCACCAACTAATATTTCTGGAGCCAAAGATGCTCAAATGATAGCAGGTACTTCTATGACTCCTATAGAACATGAAGATGTGTTGGATATACTATTGTAGATAGGAGAAGTTATGAAAAATCTATTTGATATTCCTAGTGATATCACTACAACACAATCTGAATTAATAGCCACCAAAGAAAAATTAATCATGGTTGAAACTAGGGTAGAACATGATGAGAATGAGCTTCACAGATTAAAAAGGAAAGATCCAACTCAGCTCATAGCACTGGATTAGATAGCATAATTTAGAACTGAGTAGATCAATTTCCTTCTTAAGAGAAACAAAGATATACTAGATGAGAAAGAAAAGGCAGTATGGAATGCTTCAATAGCCAAAGCCTAATTATATGCCCATGCAAAATCACTTGTTGTCTTACAAGAAGAAAATAAACAACTCACTATAGACAACATGAGGTTTACCATAGTAGAAAAGCAAAAAACCACTATAGAAGAAAGTATTCATCTATTGAGAGAGCAACTGATGAGGGTTAACCAAGATATGAGCCACCTTATAAGAGAAAATAGAACCCTCTTTATGGAGAAGGTATGCACCATTAGACAAAAAGTAGCTATCAAAATAAGAGCATAGCAAAATGAGGCCAAGAAACATGAAAGGCTCAAAGAACACTTATGAGACCAAGTGGGTATGTATAAACAAATAAATGAGAAAGAGATCCAGATGAAAAAGGAAAAAATTAGTTCAATTGCAGCACAAAATCCTTATTGACAACCCATCTTGGATAACATGACCCAGGCCTATCAAGTAGAAGTGAGAAATAAAGACCTGCAAATAGAAAACTTAAAAGAATACATGGCGTTAGCAAACCTCCACTATGCTAATTTAGCCATGTTAATAGCAAGCAAGCCTAGAAATGAACTACAATAATAGGCAGCATCCACTTATGCTTTATATGAGGAGTTTGTAGATAGAAAAGATGCTCTAGAAAAACTTCAAGTAGCAAAATCAAAACTAGAAGCAGTTAAGGCTAGCTACCAGGGGAAAAAGGATGTAGCAGTGAATTTGGATAGAAGATTAATAGACTTTCATGAACTTAGAGAAAAGGCCAGAGCTTTTGAAGAAGAGTGACAATAGTTTGTGACATGCTACATTAAAGCCAATCAAATGTTTCTTCAATTAGCATATTTGTGGAACATGCCAAATCCATCAAACATTGGTTTATCAGCATAAATGGTCCACAATCTAAGAATGAAAGAAGAGAAGTTGTAGGTGCTCTTGAATAAGTACCAACTTAAAAAGCCTAATGACAAGGGAAGAAACTAGTAGAAGAGCCACCTCCACTTAGAACAACATAAGGCTACATTCAACCTTGCCAGATTTTATTTTTCATTCTTTGTCAAAATTTTCATGTCATGTATTCATTTTTGTAAACTCCACTATTACACTAGAGAGTCATGTATATAGAAGTCAATGTCATGTAGATCTACCTACCAATTTTGTAAGGAGCTCCATCCTCATTTTGTTTTAACTTAAGGATGATTTTTTAGTCGGTTGTGGGGGTATGATAAATAAAAAAATTCTAAGCTAATGATATCATAGTTACAATATCATATTTATGATGTTGTAGATACGTTATCATATCTCATCATACGTTATTGTATAAATAATATCGCAAGATGCGTGCTAGCTTATGTAAGAAATAGTTGGATTTTTAGATTCGTAGTAGATTTCATAGCCTAGTAATAGAACTCTTTCAGTTTATTTTCTTGAATTCAATACTTATTAGTATATGCCTACAATGTAATTTTTTGTAATTGAATGCAATCTTTATTCAAGTGTGATGTACTTGGATGCATTACATGATCAACAATAAAGATTGAGATTACTCTATATCATTGCAACAACACTTATTTTTATTTCTTTTTTCATTAGTTTACTATTTACTATTTTCATAATTCATGTTTATCATTCCTTGTAATTTACTTTTAATGTCATTAAGTGGAATTGGTACGATTGATCTTGAGCACATAAATGTAACTACTTGGTAACCAAGTAGTACTATCACTTGGTATGCCTAGTAGTGTAGTACTTGGTAATCCTAGTAGTAGTTGCATGAAGTCTAAGGTGTGATTGAAAGATTAGGATTGATTTCTTATCGCATAGGATAGTTTAGATTTGTTTTACTATTACTTAGATTTAGAAACCCTTACTTTCACTTCATGTTTACTAGGAGCTTAATGGTCAATGCAACATCAATATAATATACCTCACCATGGGTTAAACCATACACACTAATTTTACTAGCTCATGTGGAAAGACAACAATCACAAATGCTAACTAATTACTAGCATAATTATGTTACCTTATCTGTGGAGTCCAATCGGGATTGCATGTGAACACTCGTATCTCATATGGTTGGGTGTTGGATACTGCACCATTCATCAATTTTCTAAGAAAGATCAACTTTGTTACATCATAAATAGACTTCATAATAAAATGAGATAGACCCTTGGGATCTATGCTCAAGAAAGACTATCAAAGTTGAGAGACCATCAAATATAAAGGTTGATTAACAAGGTGAAAAAAAATGAGCGCTATGCAAAAGGAAGAGCACAAAAGAATATAATCAAGACCTAACCCTTCATAAGAAGAAGATCTGTAGCTTTGATTAGAAAGAAGAGGCACATCTTAATGAGGTGCTTTTGCACAAGACCTTACCATCAAAAAAATACATCATTAAAATAGTGACAAAGTTAGATAAGATGTGGGCTTTGATGGATGAAAAATTTGCGACTACTTTAAAAATCATGAGGGAAAGATAGAGTAGGAAAAAATAAGGAACCAAGACAAGAATAAGAAAATAGATAGAGACACTTATATGTAAAAAGGAAATTTTGTAATAGTGGAAGAGGTTGTAGATTCAGATTTAGAGGAGGATGATGGATGTGACCTCTATCAATATGAAGATCCAAAGGATTGCTACCTAGTGATGTTACATCTACAAGATTTTGAGACTTATTCTTTGAACCCAAAGTTTGAGGAAAAGCAAACATCCAAGAAATTGCTTTATCTACAAGACAATTACAGATAATCCTACAATCAATAGTATTATCCAAGTAGGGCTTCTTCTCAACCTCAATAATATTATCAATAGTAGTGGAACAATCCATAGTCATGAGGAATGTCCTCACAAAGGTAGTAGTTATTGACCTTTTGGTATGTCAAAACCTTAAGAAAAATGGAGAACATAGAATGTTGTGGAAATGATTTTGTAGGGAATGAATGAGAACTCAAGAGTGGAGACTACAAGTACTCAAGGGAGCATGAATGAGTACAAAGACTACAAGTAAAATGAAGATGCTCTAGCAATTGAGAGGAAGCTAAATCAGCAAGAAGAAGCCTCAAGAACCAAAGTTCAAAAGTTGAGAAGACATCTCCAACAAGCATAAGATGTCTTAACCAAAATGAAGTGCATTCATAGAAGACATCTCCAAAAAATAGGATATGTCTCCTTTTTAGAGAGGACGTCTCCATAGAGACATCCCACTTTTAGAGGAGACATCTTTTCAGAATTAAAGTCAACTCGAGAGAGACATCCCAATCTTCAAGAAGACATCTACACTAGCCAATAGATAGTCATTGCAAAAATTTTGAGGTATTTTTTGAAACTCCAAGGCTATAAGAAGACATCAAATTCTTGGTAAAGATGCAAGTAATTGTCAACATCAAAGTTATCATTGTGTATTCTATTCAATTGTACTTTTGTACTTCATTTGTCATATCATTTTCTTGATTGTAGAACTGTGCTTCAAAGTACAAGGATCTGTAAATTTAAGTTACACTTTTTTCTTGTGTTTTTATTTCTCTCTTGTTGCCCTATTAGGGTTGATATGCTTCTTGCAAGAAGGCATTGTAATTGAGCTTCTTGAGATTTTGCGGGATTGAGTGTTTGTGTAGTGTCAAAACACTCAAGAGTGAAGCTCAATTTTATAAAGGTTGTGGGATCCTTAAAACTACATTCTAAGCTTATTGGGACCTTGCGGGATTGAGTGGTTTTGTAGCAACAAAACACTCTGGAGTGGAGCTTAGAGCTTGTACAACGTATGGTCTCTTCAAACCACATTTTTGAGAAACAAAGTCTGGAGGTGTGCAAGGATTCTACCTTCTGAGTGTGGGTGTACCCAAGTTGGTGAACCACATAAAAATTGATTATGGTTTTTATGGCTGTTTAATTTTATTTTGGGGAACTTATTCATTCCCCCCTTCTAAGTTCTCAATCCTCAATAATACCCCTATTGCTAGCCAAACCCTTAAGGATACTATGTCCAACTGTCTGTTTATTAGTATTACTATTCTAAATATTAGCAACCCATAACACCTTGTGCAAAATCACCATCATATAGCTATCACCATTTATCATATTCTCCTTAACACTCATACTCCTCTCCTAATTATGCCAACACCAATAATTCAAGAAAAATTGCAACCACAACCTCAATAAAAGAACATTACTCACACTATTAAGACACGAGTGGATGATAGTGCTACTAGTTCTAAGCATAAACCTTAAAAATTCCCCTTCTTCAAGATGGTTCCTATGCTTTAAAAGGGAGCTTGTATGCCCACCAAGACTCATGCAAAGCGCACATAATACAACTTCCTTCCTCATAACTACAATGCTATCTAATCTTACATAAAAGCCAATAGTAATTCCCACTCTTGAACAAGACATGAAATTTTTCATGCTTACTCACATGATGAGTGATTGGATTAAGATAGGATTTATTCCCAAGAAGAGGATAAATTGAGGAAGTTCGTTAATCTATTTGTAGGTTGACAAAATTTATTTGCATAGCTCTATTAAAGTCAAGTTTAAGTGTGAATCTAATCTCACAAGAAATATATAAAGCTTAGAACTTGCGACTACTTAAGAAATGAAACATCACTATTCTAGTAGTGTAGGTAGTTGATCTAGCAAACATTGTTGGTGGGTGGTCTTATCTATCAGATTTCCTTATTATTAATGTGAACAATAGAAAGGGTGAATTCCTTATCATCATAGAAAAAGCTTGGCTTAGCACCATTAATGCAAAATTGAAAATTTGAGACCTCTCCTTGGAGATTGCTAAGGAGATTGAACATGGAATGGTGAAGAGACAAAAAATTCCATGCATTACTTATGATGATACAAGATGCAATTATGGGTCAAAATTTTGGAGCATAAAAATGACCGCTATACTAACCCACACAAAACTTGAAAAATAAGTGTATGTGCAAAAACATATATGTACAATACTTACTAAATTAAAAGAAAATTGATGACTAGAAAATGAAAGTGTTAAATAGTCCAAAACATGCATGAAAACATCCAACACACTTATCAATTCCTATCCTAAGAAAATGAACCAAAAAAAAAAAAAAAAAAAAAACTTACAAAAAGACATTTAACTTGATCATACACAAGAAGAAACTAATAAACAAGAAGACCTAAAAAAATAGAAAAACCTTCTAGTCCAATAAGATATATATTTCTAAATGATCAAAACCTAATTATCATCAATGTTAAATGCATTAATAAATAAAAACATAAATCATTGGAGATGATAAATAGGAAATTGATCATGTATGATCTAAAAAATATGTAGTCTATTTTTTGAGTGTTTATCCTTGAGCGTAGCTGTGGAGGAGGTGCTTCATCTTTAATAAAGAATTGATAAATTCATTTTTCACCTTTTTTTATAATTTTTTATCATTTTTTTTTGCAATTTTCCTATTTCTTCAAAATTTTCCAATTCTTAATACATTTTCCGATTTCTATTAGCTTTTCTTTCTTTATAATTTTATATTTTTTTGAGCCATTTAATTTTTTCTTTATGGGTGTCAAACCCCAAAAATATATATATTAAAGATAAAAATTCAAAGTACAAAAACATAAGCATACTATACAGAGGAGAAACTCTAAATTAATAAAAAGAAAAGGCTTAATAGTTCTGGAGATGCCTCTTCAAGTTTTCATTTTTACAACTAATGCTAGGAAACCTTTCCTTAGGCATAGGAAATTGGGTGTAGGGGGAGGAGGTCCCCTGCTACCCGCTCCACCCCCTGGATCAATAGAATTGACATTATCAAAAGATATTATCCTTATATCTTGACCAATAGCTACAAATGACTTATTAGTAGTTAAAATATCTTGAACATGTTATCCATTCTAAAGATTTGGCATGCAATCACCAATACATAAAATTTGTCAACATTTTTTATTATAAAGAATGATTTAGAAACCATTTTAATCAACAATAGATTTCTTTGAGACCTTAAGCACAAATATTTGTTTTCCCTTAATCATTATAGAATTCATTGAAATTGATCTAACTAAACCTTCCTCAAAGGTACAATTTGTTGCAAAGTAGTAAAAGAAAAGATGGGCTAACTATTAAAACACTAGCAAAAGAAATCATTGTAAGATGCAACATCTATGGAAAAAACCTTAGTAGGATCTACGACTTTTGTAAAAAAAAAAAAAAAACTTAGGAGTACTTGTAGTAACTTAGTACTCATGCACTTGCATAGGCTTTTCCTACAACATAAAAGGGTATGAATGGAAATATAATCCTCTTGATGGTAATAGTGACATAACTTTGGATGATTATAATAAACAACCTTCTACACATAATAAATTCCACTAGCATGCAAAAGAATTTCTTACTTAAGCAAATCAAGATCCACCTTAATCATATATGAAATTCTATGAAAACCACTAGCTATGGCTAGTATTTCAAAATGCATGATTGGCCAAATTCAAGAGATAATATTTATTTGTTTTTTATTAATAATATTTCTATTCATGATGTAGAAACTAATACCATGGGTTGGAATTTTGCTCTATGATATCAAATTATAGAAGGATTAATTAATCATGCCAATGAGACCACATCATCCACCCCTTCATTCCTACTAATAAGAGGCCCTTGTCATGGACATAATATGGTTTCTATCACATTAAAAACCTTAAAATTAATCCATGACCACCTAATAAAGTGAATTTTTCGTTGGATACAATATTGGGCATTCAATATTGAAGTTGCAACATCGGAACCCTGCGACATTGGAGCCCCATGACATCAAAGCCCATGCTACGACATTTGATATCCTATATCTTATAACATGTGCCTACCTATAAATACAAAATTTAGTAATGAATCACATTATTCTTGTCTGCTTTGACATTAGGTATCTGACATTAGAGCCTTGATGTCAAGTATCTGACATTAGGATCTAGATGTGATGTTGGGTATCCAACGTCGGGGGGTATACGGTGGTTTATAAATATAACACCTAGGCTTCCAATTTGGCATG
The DNA here is from genome assembly GCA_015680685.1 of Gnetum montanum. Lineage (NCBI taxonomy): Eukaryota > Viridiplantae > Streptophyta > Gnetopsida > Gnetales > Gnetaceae > Gnetum > Gnetum montanum. The sequence continues at coordinate 826,203 of MNCI01026019.1, forward strand.
AGTTTTTGTTAGTTGTCAGTTAGAGTAGCGAAGCTCTTGCAGTTTATTCTCTCTAGAGTTAGAATGTTTTTTGAGTACCTATAGAAGGAGTCTAAGTGTGTATGGTTCTTTGTTCGAATGCTAATGTACCTGAGTGCAGCAATGTGATGGGAATAAAAATGAACTCTTTTGGAAATCCTTATAGCACTAAGAATAGATTAATATTTCTTTTAATACACTTTACTTTATTGCATTTTAATTAAGCAATTAATTTCCAATTGTTAATGAACACAAGTACGACCACTTCGAGCATACATATAGTACTTGGTAACCTAGCAATGCTCAACATTTGGTAGCCCAACAACATTATATGTGTACAAGATGTGTCTAGGAAAGTGGAGCAGTTACTTGTGTTAGGCTAGCTAGGTAGTAGATGAATTAGATCTTAAATTACTTTACCTTTCATTCTTGTTGTAGGTGATCAAAATTATAAAACATAAAATAGGAAAATTGTGTACCTCAATTAAATTTAAATCATATCCTTGAGCTTCACAAGTGTAGTTAGAAAGACAATGAATGTTCTCAATGTCCATTTCACTTCCTAGAAGAACTAGTCTACTAGAGAACTATAGGTCCATGGAATTCGACCAGATCACACGTAAATGCCTTAGTGATTCATATGGTTGGACGTAGGGATACCTCGCCTCTCATCATTGGCATTGTTGCTAGTGACTTTTTGGTTTTTTCATGTGCTATGTAGGACCTAGTGAAATTATTTAAATGATTGGAATAAACCTTAGATTCATATCATACTTTACAATTACTATAATAAAATCTCCAAGCACACTACATTTTCTACTTATCTAACTAAAAATGTCTTCTTCTCACAAGAGCGCTTCTTTGCCCAAGTCTAATGAAGCTCATCAACTAGTGCCTCAACAATATCGAATCATATATGCTCATCTTGATGAATATGTATCAAATTTCACCTTCATCCTACATCAGGATGAATAGCTGCAGTGGCGTGACATGGAGGGCAACATTGTGTTACCATCTGATCGATCTATTCCTGTAATGCTCTAAAAAATGCTTATATGATTGGGTCTCCAAGAACGTCATGCTGAATATATTATGCAAGATACTGACATCAAGGATTATCATCCGACTGAAGCACAACTTCTATGGGATTGACAACTAGAATAACGCTATGAATTTTTGAAGGGAAAAGGACTTAATAATTTTCCATTCCTTCTATACCAAAAAGGTGGTGGGAAATCCTTCTCTAGAGGTTTTCCATTCAGTGAAGTTTCTCTCTTTGACTTCGATGAAGGAGGTCAAAACTAGAACTTGCTATCCATGATTCACAATCCTAGTTCTGGTAAGAATGGATCCAATGACAAAGAAAGATATAAAGGGCAAAGTCAATGTATAGATGCAAATAAGAAACAAGATCATGATCATGGTCACGATTGTTGAATAAGCGGTAGCAGACACTGTGATGGTGTCCTCCTTCCTCTTTCCCTTCATCATCATCTTCTTCTTCTTCTGGCTTTGATCGTGACCGCAGGAGGCAAGACTATGATGGAGGTGACCAAAATGACTAAAATGACCAATGGGACTGAAATGATCGAAGGGACAGTTGGGAAAGGTAAGATCAAGGGCATGGACATTCAAGATAGGCACATTTCCATGAATGAAAGGGTAGTAGAGGGCATCATAAGCACCATGATCAAGGCCTCGATGAGCCTTTATTTGCTACCTAAAGTATGCTTAATATTGCAGAGGTGGTACGAATTCCAATAAGGCATGTGAAGGATAATCAAATCAAAAAGCTAAACATAAACAATATTCCTTGATTCGAAAGGGGATATAACTCTGATCTGCAAAACCATCTTCAAGCTTTTCAAGATGCATGTGCCTTTCAGAACATAGAAAATGAGTGGCAAAAACTTAAGTTGTTCCCAAGGAAACTCATCAAAGAAGTAGAGGACTGGTACCAATCCTTAGAGCTGCAATCTATTAGATGATGGAGTACCATACTTGAATTATTTAACAGTGAATATTAAACATACTCCAAAGTGTCCAACTTGAGGAGGCAAATCCAAGGATGGAAATAAGGAACACACAAACCCTTGGATGCCACCATCAGCTAATACTACTCCTTAATGCACAAATTTCTTGGCAATGATTATTCTTAACTAGATCAACTTCGCCACATTGTAGATGAGCTTCGATCAAAAACAAGGAGAACCCTTGGTGTCTATGCCCAAGGGTGACTATTAAAATTAAGTGCTTGTCAGGTACAAAGACTAATCAAACAGGTAGTTAAAGAGGAGGGAAAATAAAGAAAAAGAGAAAGTGCAGAAGAGGATAATTGTGATCCTTCCATTAACAAAAGGGAGGTTTGATTCTGTGACAGTGAGGATGAATCTACATCTAATAAAGTGATGAATAAGAAAACCTTGTCACTCCAAAAATTTCAATCTAAAATTATGGCTGAGTTTGATCAATTATGGGACTCCATGGATAGTAGATTTCAAGCAACCCTAAAAATTGCTAAAGAGTCCAAAGAATAAGGTAGTGATTGTGAGCATAAGAGGTGCAAGGAAATTGAACGTGCTTATTAAAAATGTAAGGGCAAGATTACTGCAATAGAAGAAGTTGTAGAAAGTGAGTTAGATGATGATGGTGGATGTGACATCTGCCAATATGTATAGCCTAAGGGATGTTGCCTCATAGTGTCACATTTAGAAGAGTCTAGGGTGTATGATTTAAATCCATGACCAACACAAAGGAAAACATCCAGAAGATTATCTTATCCTTAAGCTAATTTTAGGCAGTTCCACCAACAACAACAATATTATCCAAGTGGAGCTCCATTGCAACCAAATGCACAATATCAACAATGGCAGCAACCATAATCATGGGCACTAGCACCACCAAGGCAACAATACCCTTATTAACAGCCTGATCCATATGGTTACTATGTTTAACAACCCCTATCTCCACATGATGCCTCCAGTCACGTTTCTACTTTCCAACCTCATTACCACCCTTCTGATTATTATTGAACTCATTCTCCACATGAAAGAAGGGATACCACCTCTTACCCTTATCCTCCTCCTATTCTTGCACATGTTCCTCCTCCAATTCCTACATAGCTACCACTTGCTCCACCTATGTAGGATGAACTACCAACTCAACCGTAACAACAAAACACTATGAGGGCCATTAATCTATAGCCAATTCATCAATCAGATGGGTCAAATACTCAATCAAAGAAAAGTCCTTTCTTTTGACCATGTAGTCTACCTAAGCCCTCAAATACACCCATGGTTGACAACCATATTCTCTCATCCTCCTTTGTATCAAACACCTTCAAGTCCCCTTCAAAGCACAATCTGCCTTGGATCCATACCATCATGCTTACTCATATTGTATCTGATTGGATCCATGCTAGAAACCTTCTTAGGAAATTAGCTGATCCTGGAAGTCCTTTGATTTATTTGCAAATTGCTAGGAATGAACTATGCAAGGCTCTTCTCAATTCAAGTTCTAGTGTGAATTTAATTTTTCATGAGATGTACACTACATGGAACTTGCCTCCTCTCAAGAAGAGCAACATAAGATTAGAGTTAGTAGACCAATCCATCATTGTTCCATTAGGACTAGGAGAAGACTTTGTAACCATTGTATGTGGCTTGTCTTATCCTATTGATTTCCAAGTAATCAAAGTGGAGAACTGCAAAGGGGATTTTACATTCATCATGGGAAGCGCATGCTTGAGCACTGCTGATGCAAGAATGAGCATTAGAGATCTTTCCCTAGAAATATCCAAAGAAAATGCATTCAGAAATATCAAGAAGAAGAGAGTTCCATGCATCGCGTACAACGATACAGGGTGCAATTGTGTGCATAAACTCTAGGCCATGAAATAAGCATCTATCTCTACATGTAAGCAATGTGCACTAGAAGTAGAAATTCAAAGGTTTCTGTACACAGTAGCCACAAAACAAGAGGACACCTAGTGGTAGACCGCTGATTATGAGAGAAACACACTTTACATGGAACCAATTAAGAGCCTAACATGCACATATGTCATAGGTATGTACAAACTCGAGCAAGTTCATCACCAACTCTTTGATGATACAAATGATGATACCTACTAGGAAGAGTTTGAAATTCCTAAAAGTTTCAAGCAAGAGCCCCTTGAACTGAAAACACTATTGCTTAGAATGGAATATGTGTTTTTGAAAAATGCAAAGTTGGTCATAATCAATGCAAATCTTACTCCAAAGTAGAAAAAGATGTTGTTGAAGGTAGTTGAAAAATGGTTACTAGCTTTTGCTTCATCATATCCTGAACTCATAAGGATTGATCCTAGGATATGCCAGCATTGCATCTACATTGATTTGACCATGAAGACAAAAAGATAGCCATAGAGGTGATTGAACCCTAAACTGAAGCAAATCATCAAGGAGGAAATCAAGCAACTCCTCAAGGAAAAGTTCATTTATCCCATTGTGAATAGTGAAAGGATTAGTCCACTCATAATTGTGCCAAAGAAAGATGGCAACTAGCAGGTCTATATCGAGTTTCAGCTGCTGAATATGGCAACATTCAAAAATCATTTTTTGTTGCCATTTGTTGATAAGGTACTAGACACAATATCTAGGCATTGCTACTATAGCTTTCTAGATGCTTATAGCATTTATAACCAAATTTAAATTGCACTAAAGGACCAAGCCATGACAACATTCATGAGTCCTTGGGGTCTTCTGCATATCGTAAGATGCCATTTGGTCTATGCAATGCTCCTACTACATTCTAATGTCTAGTTTTGAGAATTTTTCAATAGTAGATTGGTAGTGGTGTGGAAGTCTTCATGAATGACTTCTTCGCTTATGAAGCTACATTTGAACAAGCCCTAGACTACCTTGAGCAAGTATTGAAATGATGTATTGAAATCAACTTATAGCTCATCTAAGGAATTGAGGTAGACCTTGAGAAAATAAGAATCATCCAAGGAATAACCCACCAACCAGAAACTATTAAAGATGTTCAATCATTCCTTGGACATACTAGTTACTATCGGCGATTCATAGAGAATTTCTCTAAGATTGCAAAACTATTGGTTGAGCTAACAAAGAAAGATGCTCCCTTTGTCTAGAATGTCAAAAAGCATTTCAACAACTGAAAGAGAAACTTGTAGAAGCTCCAATCCTATAAGCACCTAACTGGTCCATACCATTTCATATCATGATAGATGCATCAAATTATGCCTTGGGAGCCATGGTTACATAGTTAGATGACAAGAAATTTCCATATTACATCCACTATTCTAGTTGAAGCATTATGGGTGCACAACTAAACTACATCACTACAGAGAAAGAGTTGATGGCAGTGGTGTTTGCTCTAGAAAAATTTAGGCATTATGTGCTTGGATACAAGGTGTTCATGCACACAGACCACAATGCCATTCGCTTCCTGATGAACAAGCCAATGATGAGTCCCCATGTCATAAGGTGGCTGGTGATCTTGCAAGAATTTGATCTTACAATGGTAGATCAAAAGGGAACTGAGAATGTGATCATTGATCACTTGTCTCAATTGCAATGGGATAACAAAGAGGAAGAAAATCCACTATATGATATGTTTCTTGATGAACTCCTCTTTGTTGGGGCTATAATTGAACAATTGCCTAATCAGCCTAAATGATATGATGGCATTCTCACCTATTTTCTCACCCAAGAGATGCCACAAGGGTTGTATCATCGAAAGAAACAATAGTTTCTTCACCAAGTAAAACACTTCATGGAGATTAATGGATACCTCTACAAGGTGTGCACTGATGGCCTAGTTAGTTGGTATGTCCTTGATGCCAATCAACTATGCATTCTTTAAGATGCTCATGAAGGTTCTTATGAAGGACACTATGCTGGGAGATGCAAAGCCATTAAAATCCTAATGGTAGGGTACTATTGGGCAACAATCTTGAGGGATGCTCACCATTACATTCACTCTTGTGAACAATGCTAATGAGATGGTGGAATGACTGCTTGAATGGAGGGACCACAATAATGGATTCAACCACTAGAACCCTTCAACATCTGGAGCATTAATTTCATGTGTTCCATCATGTCCATGTCAAATGAAAAAAAGTACATCATAGTCATTTTTAACTATTGTATGAAATGGGTAGAAGCAACAGTTGTCATCAATTGTACATCTTCTATTGTTGCTTAGTTTGTACAAAAAAATGTTTTAAGCAGGTTTGGTGTGTCACGTGCATTAATTTCTGATAATGGAACTTACTTTACAAGCACTACTTTTCAAAAGCTCATGCAACACTTGGGGTTTGAACATAAATTAACAACACCCTACCACCCCTAAGCTAATGGTCAAGCTGAGGTTATTAATAGGGAAATCACAAGGATTCTAACAAGAACTATTAGCAAGTATAGGAAAAACTAGAGCACAAAACTCAATGATGCCCTTTGGGCCTACCGCTCAACATGGAAACTTCCTATAGGTTACTCTCCCTATGAGCTTGTGTATAGAAAATTACCAATACTTCCTATTCAATCTGAGCTCCATACACTTTCAACAGCTTGTGACCTCAACCTTAACTTGGGTCTAGCACAAAAACAAAGACTAATGAATCTCAACGTACTAGATGAAAACTGATTGGTAGCACTATCATCTAACGAGTTGCACAAGGCCTACAACAAAAAGTGTCATTACCTTAAAACTAGAAAAGTCAAAATTCAATTGGAAGATAAGGTTTTCTACTGGAACCCCACACATGTACCTCAATGAACTAAGCTCCAAATATTATGGAAAGGACCTTACATCATTTGCAAAATTTTTTCTTTTGGGGCCATGAAGATCTACAAACCTAAGAGCCCAAACAAGAAATAGTCGGTCAACATCCAACAAATCAAACCTTTCCACAAGCATAAGCCAAAAAATACAACAAATGCCTCATCTAATGGATAACCACACTCCATATTTTGGATCTCCTCCTTTCAACTTAGCTGTGGAGAAGATGGCCACCCATGCCAATCATATAAGTAGCTTCTCGATTTTTTAATTTTTTATTTTGCACATTTTTGTTTTACAAATTTTTATTTTACACATTCTTTATTTTACATCCTTTTTCTATGTTATTAATCTTTTCTAATTTTTGTTTTACACCATTGTTAGTACATTTCTAATTTTATTTTATTTTGGTGTGATTTTCTAACTTTTTGTTAATAAGCGCTAGGTACAATAGTAATGTGTTGATTGATGGTGGTATGTACTATTTTTGTTATTTGATTATTTGTGTCTAGTTTCCAACTTTGAATTTCATTACAGTTGATTAGGACATGGTTTCTTTTTCATGCAATAGGCAGTGAGTCCACAACATCCACCCATCGACAAACTCTATGGTTTTCCTTGTTTTGGAAATGTGCAATCCCTTCTTCATTCATAAAAATTTAACAAATTTGTGACTTTGGTAGTTTCTGAAATTGGAAAGGATTCAAAGGTTTGAATAAGGTGTGGCTTCAAGGCGATTCGGTATTCTTTTTTCCTTTCTGTTTGCTTGGGTGCATGTGTGTTTTCATGGATTTCTTACTATTCCATGTTGACCAATAAAAAAAGTTGAATAAGTCTTTGCATGGTGTGGTTCCCATTTCAAAAAAAAATGATGGGACTAGTCCCCTCTAACTAAGGCCCTTCCTCACTTTCTACTTCTCTTTTCTTCTCTAATAAGGAAAGGTGATTGTTTTGTGGGAGCACTCTTGTGTCTCAGGGGATCAATTGGTCTTAGAATGTCGATGCAAAGTCACTGAATGTGGTTAGTTTTGGTCTAGAGTAAGGATGGATCCTATCAAGTCATTTAATGACAAAATCCACAAGGGACTTAATGTGACCTTAATTAGGAACTCCATTCCACTCTCTCTCTCATCCATATATGCTTTCCATGTCTCACCTCATTACCAATTTCATGTTCTTGTTTGATGTCCTAGTTTGATGTGTTAGAATTTTTAGTTAGTTTCTTCCAAGTTTTTGTACTTAATCTTCTATAACCATTAACCATCCATGGAGCCCACAAACTCTTTGGTTTGAAGTTATGCAAGGGAATAAAAGGCCTATGCCTACTTTGGGGAGGACCCACTTGCATATCTTTTTGTTGGGTTAGTTAAGTCTTTTACCCTTAGATGATCTTACAATCAAATTCTTTTTGTTTACTCCATTTATGACATCTAATTATGCACATCTTCATAATAGTTTTTAGTGAACTTTATTTTTTATTGTTGTGAATTCTTACACCCTCTTCAAATATTTTCTTAGGTTGAACCTTTTTGAATGCATTGGATTACTTATCTATTTTACCCTATTTGTCAACCTTCCCACTAACACTATTAAAGGAATTAATATACCACAATCACAGCCTAGCCGAGTGTAACCACCAACAAGATAAGGCATTTAACCACTATGTGTTACACATTGCATACTACTTTATGATTTTTTTTGTGATTGTAGTGGGAAGCATGGACTGTAAGTGGGACTATCTTCACCAAGGATGATGCAACAATACCACATAATGAGGACTATTCATGATCTTTGGATCTTCTCTCTTTTATTCTTTTGCTAATAAGAAGTGTTGGATGTTAGTGTTATCTAGGGTGTTTCCTTCTCTTATCATGGACACCTAATTTTGCAAAGATTATATATATCTCTATACACTTGGGCACTTAGAATCTATTGTTCCATTTGAGTCAGTTTGTATGTCAGTCAATAATCCCATACCTACCTAATATTTTGTAAAGAACTTGTTCCTCCTCTTCTTCACTTGAGGACGAGTTTTCATTCAGTCATGGGGGTATGATAAATCACATTGTTTTCATCTACTTCAATGTAAGATATCTGATGTTAGAGCCTCGATGTCAGGTATTTGACATCAGGGTCCAAATGCGATGTCAAGTATCCAACGTTGAAGGGTATATGCTGGCCTATAAATATAGCACCTGGGCTCCCGATTTGGCATGATTTTTTGTTAGTTTTTAGTCAGAGTAGTAAAGCTTTTGCAGTATATTCTCTCTAGAGTTAGAATATTTTCTAAGTACCCTGATGTAGTCTAAGTGTGTACAATTCTTTGTTCAAACACTGATGTACCTAAGCATAGAAATGTAATAGGAATAAAATGAACTCTTTTGACAATCCTTACAACACTAAGAATAGATTAATATTTCTTTTAATACACTTCACTTTCATGCACTTTAGTTTACTGCATTTCAATTAAGCAATTAATTTACAATTATTAATCAACATAAGCATGACCACTTCGAGCATACATATAGTACTTGGTATCCCAGCACCACTTAATGTTTGGTAGCCCAGCATCATTATATGTGTTCAGGATGTGTCCAAGAAAGTTGGGCAGTTACTTGTGTTAGGCTAGCTAGGCATTAGATGAATGAGATCTTAATTTACTTTACCTTTCATTCTTATTCTAGGAAATCAAAATTATAAAACATAAAATAAGAAAAATAATGTACCGCAATTACACTTAAATCATACCCCTGAGCTTCACAAGTGTAGTTGGGAAGACAATGAACGTTCTTAATGCCCATTTCACTTTTGAGAAGAACTAGTGTACTAGAGAACTATAGGTCCATGAAATTTGACTGGATCACGCATAAATGTCTTAGTGAGTCATATGATTAGGTCTAGGGGTATCTCGCCACTCATCACTTAGGCACATGTTCTAACACATAATTTTGTCAACCTACACTAAAATGTTTTTAGTTTCTTTTAGTGATTTTAGTTCTAAATACTTAGTAATGTGTGCCCATTATGTGCTATTGAGTGATTGTATGAAATCTTTATTCGAGCATCTTGTACTTGGATACAAGTGTGAACAACGATAAAGATCGAGATTTCTTTTTACCATTGTAGCATCCACTTAGTTTCTTTACTATTTCTCCATTATTTACTTAGAATAAGTCATGCTCCAACTTAGCAGAGACACTTAGAAATAAGGTAAAAGACTCAAGGCACAAGCAGGACTCAAGGCCAAGAGTTCCTACTAGATCTCATTAAGAAGAACATAAGAGTCATCATAGGATGACAAGCCAACACTATTCTCCTACAACCTCATTTGCATTCTCACGATAATTAGAAGACTCTAACAGAGGGAGCCAAAGGTACAGAGACCATGATAGGGAAGAGAGAAAAACTCATGATCATCATGATCATTACTCAAGACACTCTGATTTAGAAGATGAAGAATATGAATAGTGCAAATGTAGGGATCCCAAAAATAATGAAAGGGATGGGCATAGAAGGAGACACTACTACAACAGAGCACATGAACTCAAACAGGATGATGAACCCCTAATGTCTACTCAAAGTATGATTAACATACAGGAAGTTGTATACATTTCAACCAAGCACATGAGGGATAGCCATATCAAATAGCTCGATATGAACAACATGCCAAGATTCGAAGGTGGGAATAATGTTGATCCACAACACACCTTCAAGATTTCCATGATGCCTGCACCCTATAGAACATTGAAAGTAACTAGCAGAAGTTAAAGTTTCCCAAGAATACTTGTGAAAAAGGTAGAGAGCTAGTATTGATTACTTGAACTTGAATTAATCAAAAGATGGAGAACCATGCTAAAGATCTTCAACGATAAGTATCAAACCTACTCATGGATGTCTAACTTAAGAAAACAAATCTAAGGATGGAAGTAAGGGACCCATGAAACCCTTGATGCAACAATGGATGAATACTACTCACTATTACACAGATGCCTAGGCCATGGATTTTCACAATGGGAGCAACTTAGGCACATTGTAGATGGGTTATGAAACAAAACCAGAGAGACACTTAGGATTTATGCCCAAGGCAAATTATCAAAAATGATTATTCATCACATCTAGAGACTAATTGACCAAGTGGTAAAGAAAGAAGAAGAGTTAAGAAAGATGGAATTAGCTAAGGAGTATAATAGAGATCCATCAATTCAAAAGAGAGATGCACGAGTGTGTGATATCCAAGAGGAAGAAATCTTAGATTAGGAAATCCAAAAGGAAATGCTACCAATGTAAAAATTTATCATCGATGTAGTAGCATAGGTAGCAAAGATGTGGGAATTAGTTGATGAGAGGTGTATAATAACTTTAAAGATTATGGAAGAGAGAGCAGAGAAAGCCTTTGAAAAAGGTAAAGACAAGAAAAAGAAGAAAGATGTTAGATGGAAAGGTAAACTAGATTGAGTGGTTGAGTGCTTAGACATTAGCTCTACCAATGAGGAAGGTTGTACCATGTGTTAGTATGAACTTCCCAAGGGATGTTGTCTAGTCATGGCACATCTATAGGAGACAAGGGCATACACACTCAACTACAAATTTGTTAAAAACAGATGCCCAAAAGGTTACCTTATCCTCAAGGTAACTACTGACATAACTTTCCACCAATGTATTATCCTAGTAGTGCTTTGCCATAGCCATAGGAGCAGTACCAACAGTATTGACAACAATTCCAATTATGGGCTATGCCACCACCACATCAATAGTATCCATGTCGAAAACATAATCTTTATGGATACTACATCCAATGTCCAATCTCACTAGCAAGTGCAGTTATTCAATCTCTATAGTACTACGTACCTGAATACCATAGACCAACACCATCAAGCCAAAATTCCAACTCCTACATACATCCATAAGTAGCTAGTTCATCTAGTCAAACTTCTAGTCCTTTATCCACAATGCCACCACCTATCATGTAGGGATAACTACCATCATAGCCTCAGTAGAAAAGGGTTACCAGGGCAGTGAACACACAAATGAAGGATCCTATCAATAATACTATAGGAAAAGAAAAGAAACATACTTTCTTTAGGATAAGTCCACAAAGATCTAGTAGCATTAAAAAGTCACTAAACTATGTTCCTCCTATAAACACTATGCTTTCCCAATAATTAGCTCAAAATTTAAAGACTATCATGCTCACAAAAGTAGTGTTAAATTGGATAAAGATAGGGCTACATCCCAAGAAATGAATTTATTTAGGAGCTCCTCTGATTTATCTACAACTAGAAACGCACCATGGAAAGCTCTACTAGACTTAGGTTTCGAAGTAAATTTGATCTCTCAAGAAACATACAAAGCATGAAACCTACTACCCTTAAGAAAATTCAACATCAAGTTAGAGATAGCAAATTAGTCTATCACCATTCCTTTGGGACAAATTGAAGATGTGGTAACCACTATTAGTGGGTGATCTTAGCTAGCAGGCTTTCTAGTGATTGATGTAAAAAATGATGATAGGGAATTTCCAATCATTATGGGGAGAGCATGGCTTAGCACAATAGATGCTAAGTTAAGCATGAGAAATTTATTTGTTGAAATATCCAAGGAAGACATGCACATAGCCATACATATATAGTGGATTCCATGCATTATTGCTAATGAAGAATAGTGCAGTTGTGGATTGACATTATAGAACACCAACATAGTCTTTACACCAGTCCATAATAGATGTGAAAAAGAGCATGGGTCACTAAAAGAACATACACCTAATGGTCAAAAACTAAGAACCTAAACTCGTCTAAAATAGGCATGGAACAATTTGATTCACTTATGAATTTCCATTCTAAGAAGATGACTCCAAATGAGAGCCCAAAAATGAAACTATTAAACCATCATCATACACCAATAGGAAAAGAAAATAAAAAATTATATGATCATGATTCCATTACCATCAAGATCACATGGAACAATAACCGAAAAGCTAAATCACTAAAGTTGGTAAGTGAACTGCCTAGAGTGTGTGATCTAGGAGATCTAGAAAGCATTTTCTGAACACTCACCCATGAGTTCAATCATGGAGGAGACACCTTATATTGATTCTAGAATTAATAAGTGCTTTTCAATTTTTTTTTATTTTAACAATTCTTTTTTATTTCTGATTTTTTGATATACCTTTTCACATTCTTTCATACAATTTTTTCCATCCTTTTATACTTTTTACATTCTTTAATAAATTTTTCATTCTCTTATACTTTTTCACTTCTTCAATTTTTAATATTCTTTCATATTTTTTTCTTCTTTAATAATTTTTAATTCTTTGACATTTTTCATTCTCTACATCGTTTTCCAACCCTTACTATCTTTTTAATACTTTGTTTTCATTTCCTTTGTAAATAATGTGTATCATTAATAAAACACATTATGAATAAGGCAAGTTGTAGATCAATAAAGTGAAGATTTATCTATGTTATCAAGTCATAAGGGACTGATTATTTGAATAGTGAACGGACACCATCCATCCATCCATCCCATTAATAAGAGGTTCTTACCATGGCCATAATGATATTCTTCTCATTATACAACTAAGAATAAACTTATGATCATTGTGCCTGGACCAAAAAGTAAAGAACCAAGTGGGAATGTAAAGGGTATGACATCAAGGGGATTTGTGGACTCTCTTGGATTACTTCTGTTAAGTTCTATCATATTTTCTAGTTTATATTATATCCTTGTATATTTAACAAAAAATGGAAGTAAGGGTATAATAACTGCTACCTTATTATATCACTAGAAAGACAGGTTATCCATGCGTGAAGGTAGTCCTCTAGTAATGTTGACACAAATAAACATGAAAGAGCACAGAATAAATTTCTGGGGATCCCACTAAAAAGACATATTACCCATCCCTAAATGTAGGTAGCTTCTCAAAAATCTAAGAAATAAAAAAAAAAGTTTCCATGAATAAACTTCTCCCTTAGACAATCCACCAAGTGACAATGCTCCTAGCAATAGTGGTAGTTTTATACTTATAATTCCAAAACATGAGACAATGCGATGTCATTGAAATGTGGTTTAGACTTGGTTTAAATCTTGGATAGAAAGGCTAATGATTACTTTAAGCACTAATAAAACACAAGAATTCATTATGCCTATGGTAATCTATTTAATTTCATTATAAGAATCTATTTAATTATTTCTATTATAAGAATCTATTTAATTATTTCATTATTAGAATTCATTATAAGAATCTAATAAAAACACAAGAATCTATTTAATTTCATTATAAGAATGGTCATAACTTCTTGTTTTGTGTAACATAGCATAATTTTCCAATTTGGTGGTACTAACATGTGTTTTGCTAAATAGGTCTATGTTACATTCAACTCCTTGAGTGCCTAAGGACACTTGTAGGTGTGGTTATACAAGGGAATTAAGGGTTGGAACCTGCTTTGGGGAGGACCCACTTGTATAACTATTGTATCTTATACTTCTACAACAATTTCATATCATCTTAAACCTTTCAAGAATAATAAATGTTCACCAAAACTTTCCTTTACATCACATAACTCCGTTATATACCAAAGAATTCATTACCCATCTCATGAAAACTTCATGAACTTTCATAGACTAAGATTCCTTCTTTACACACTATCCATGCCAAAGTTTTGAGGAAATATGTATCATCCATCACTCAAGACCCTCTAAATACATTTCAAACCTTCTGGACAATCAACAGGATTTTTCAAACTTTAAAACTCATTGAAAAATGAAAATTCTTGGCTCCTCGATATCGAAGCTACCCTAATATTAGATCCATAATGTCAAATCCCCAATATCATATCCATAAAAAATTATAAATACATGGGGACTTAGCCAAAATTTTTCATTTCATGCATTTGAAGCCAAAGAAGTTTTTTCAATTTTCTTCTCTAATTTGATCTCTAACCTCCTAGCTTCACCGAGCCATAACTTGCATGTTATCACTTCGATTTTCATCATTTTTGAATCTATTTGATCTGGGAGTGCTCATATTAGTCATGGGGGGTGCTAGTAAGGAAAATCTAAGCCAGTTTTTCAAAAATCCTGATACCTAGAAGGTATTTTAAGGGTAAGTATGAATGGATACTTGAAAATTTTTAATAAAAATCAATCATATTAATGCCAAAACACTTAAATAATGCTCTTAAGGAACCATAACCATCAGTGCGAGCCATGAATAAGAACAAATTAGACAACTATAAAGGGTTATAAAAAAACTAACACTTATGGGATAACTTTCTGAAGATTCACTAACTCTGCAATCATAATGAACTAAGAACTTAATGTAACTAAGGATATAAGGTATAGAATCATTAACAATAAATGAGAACAGTAATTCCAAACCCTTGATTGATTGTAGATGGCCCTAAAGAAAGGAGCACAAGGAGGACCCTTATAGGCCACAAGTAAGAGACCAAGAGGCTAAGGTAGAGGACAAATAGAAGGACAAGAACTAGAACATGTGGAGTAAGAAGCCCAATCCTTCAGCATTCATCAAGAAACTTCTACCATCAGACAATTAGCCCAGGGAGAGGCAACAAA
Organism: Gnetum montanum; assembly: GCA_015680685.1. Classification (NCBI taxonomy): domain Eukaryota; kingdom Viridiplantae; phylum Streptophyta; class Gnetopsida; order Gnetales; family Gnetaceae; genus Gnetum; species Gnetum montanum. The sequence continues at coordinate 841,578 of MNCI01026019.1, forward strand.
ACCACAAGTACAAGGATAATGCCTCATGTTGTCACAAGAATGTCTCTAAGCTATCTAAGAAAAACAATCCTAACCATAGTCATTGTGAAAATGAACTTTGGCCCATTCATGAAATTTTTTTCAGAAGTAGTAAAGACATAACTCCAGGCATCCCCACTATGGCCCATCCTTTTAGATAGCAATAAATGATACCTTAGGGAAACCTATTAGTTTTGGCATAATAAAGAATGGGGCACTACTGTCAACATTGAAGGAGTCTTTGCATCATATTCAATCAAGGTTATAGCTGAAGCTCTAAACATACCCAATGAAGGGGTAAGGGTAGCACACTTTTCCACTAGATCAGATGTTGAAACCAAAAACCTATGGCTAAAATATGCATATGACAAAAAGATAAGGAATATAATGAGTTAACTCAGGAGGAAAGAATTTGCTTGAAAACTGACACATATAACTTGTTTCCAACAAAATAATTAAATACGTTATCTACCTATGTGGCCAAAGGAAGTGTGATACTGATGGAAAAATACAACACCAACATCGCATAACTCTATTTTATGGAGATCTAGAGGGGCTTTGAAGAAAGGAAGGTAGGGAAGCCAACACTTCCATTTCCTCGCCTTATTAGGAAGTTGTGCAAATGAGTTGGAATCCTGGGATACACCAACGATGTTTTCAAGAAGGCTTAGAATGCCTCATATGCTGAATTGCTCAAACTAGCACCACCCAAGAAAGACCAAGGTGAGGAACAAACTAGCACTGGAGAAACCAAATAGACTAAACAATAGTAAGCAGGTCCTAGTGGCCAATAGTAGCAACAAGAGTAGTAGTAACAACAACAAGTTATACCATCACTACTATAGCATTATAGGCCATCAATGAATCATCTACAACAAATTGTAAAGACCATTAGGGGAGGAGGCCAATATTTATAGAGTTATTAATAGTGCCATCCAATCCATAGTTTTAGAAAATCCTAGGAGTGGACAAATCTCATTGCAATTAGAAAGAGGGGACCAATGATCATAACGGATCTCTAGGAATGGTGCATCATTCCAAATGGTGCTAGAGATTAGAGAAGGAGCCATAGTTGTGATAATGCAACACTAGGAAGTAGCAAGAGTAGTAGAGATGATCATTGATCACATCAAAGAGTCCTTAAATGTACCTATTGTGCCACCAGCACATCTAACTAGAGCTAGAGATGCTTAAATTTTAGCTAGAACCTTGATGACTCCTGCAGCTCATGAAGATGTGCTTGGCCAACTACTGTAGACTAGACAGGTGATGACAATACTTTTCGACATCCCAAGTGATGTCACCGTAATGTAGTCAAAGCTTATTGTCACAAAGGATAAGTTGGCCATGGTAGAGACTAGGGTAGAGCATGCAGAAGCTAAAATTCTAAGATTACAGTAAGAGCTTGCAACCCTGAGAGCTTATTGCAAAGATCCCACACAATTCATTGTGCTTGACCAACTAGAGTAGTTTAGAACAGAGCAAATCAACTGCCTAATTGAGCAAAATAAACATATGGAGAATAAGAAGGAGAAAGCGGTGTGAAATGCCTCAGTAGTAGAAGCCCAAATGTATGCACATGCTAAGGCACTCATCGTAGCCTAAGAAGAGAATAAACAACTTACTCCAAATAATATGTAGTTGACCACTATGGAAAACTAGAAGAATATTCTGAAGGAAAGCATCCATCAGTTAAGAGAAAAACTGGTGAGGGTCAATCAAGACATGAGCCACCTCGCACAAGAAAATAGAACCCTTTCAATGGAGGAGGTATGCACCATCCACAAGAAATCAGCCATTGAAATAAGTGTATGGCAGAATGAAGCAAAAAAACATGAAAGGCTCAAAGAACACTTCTGTGATCAAGCAGGGATGTAAAAGCAAATCAATGAAAAGGAGATCCAGATGGCTAAAGCTAGAATCAATTCCATTTTAGGATAAAGTCCTGACAGGCAACCCATCTTAGATAGTTATGCCCATGTCCACCAGGTAGAAGTCAAGAATAAAGTCCTGTAGATCAAGGATCTGAATGAGTAACTAGGGTTAGCTAACCTTCATTACACTAACTTGGCCATGTTAACAACAAGTAGGCCCAAAAATGAACTAGAACAACAAGTAGCAGCCATATATGGCTTGTACAAGAAAGATTTTGTAGATCATAAAGATGCTCTATAGAAACTTTAGGTGGAAAACTCTAAATTAGAAGTAGTAAAGATTGGCTACTAGAGGAGAAAAGATGTAGCAGCAAACCTGGCTAGGAGACTATCAGATTACCATGAATTAAGAGAAAATTCCAAAGCATTTGAAGAAGAAAGGAGGCCCTTCATAGCTTGGTATGTCAATGCCAATCAGATGTTCTCACAATTGTTATGCCCATAAAATGTACCTACTCCATCGCACGTCGCACAATAAGCATGGACAGTACATGGCCCAAGAATGGAGGAAGAAAAGCTTTAGGCACTCCTGAACAGATATAAATTTCAAAATTTTGATAACAAAGGAAAGCAACCAATGGAAGAGTTACTACCATTGGGCACTACATAAGGCTACATCAAGCTTCATCCAGATTTTGTTTTTTGTCAAATGTTATCATAATACATCTTGTGTCACTTTTTGTAACACATCACTGCGGCATAAAAGAGTCATCTAAATAAGTGTCATGTAACTCTACCTCCCAATTTTGTAAGGAACTCTATCCTCATTTTTTTAGTTGTGGGGGTATGATAAAGTTGATTTTTCGTTGGCTACAATATTCGGCATCCAATTTCAAAGCTACGATATCGAATCCCTAATATTAGAGCCCATCCTATGACATCAGATATCTAATATCATGTCATACATGCAAGCCTATAAATACAACACTTAGGTGCACGATTCAACACATAATTTCATCAACCTGTACTAAAACTTTTTCAGTTTGTTTTAGCAATTTTGGTTCTAAGTACTTAAGTGTGTGCCTACAGTGTGATGTTGAGTGATTATACAAAATCTTTATTTAAGCATATTGTACTTGGACACAAGTGTGAATGGCAATAAAGATCAAGATTACTTTTCACCATTGCAACATCCACTTAGCTTCTTTACTGCTTCTCTACTATTTACTTAGAATAATGTTTACCATCCTTGGATTTTACTTTCACTATTGTTAAGCAGTATGGATACGACTAATTTCAAGCACTAAGTGTAGTTTTTTGGTAACCCAGTAGTGTTATCACTTGATTTTCTTAGTAGTGGTACACTTGGTAATCCCAATGATGACTACATGAGTCCAAGGCATGTATGGTAAATTAGGAATAGATGTCCATCACCTAGGATAGAATAGATTCACTTACTTTTTGCTTAGACTTAGAAACCATTATTATTTTGTCATATTTACTAGGAGTAGGATGGCCAACACAACATCAATGATCATATACCTCACAATGAGTTAAACCTTACACCTTGATTTCACTAGATCATGTGGGAAGACAACAATCCCAAACTATAACCAATTACTAGCATAATCACATTGCCTTGTCCATAGATTATGATATGGTCGCATGTGAACACCCATGACTTGTATGGTTGGATGTTGGATTACTCCACTGCTCATCACCACCATACATTAAAGGAAGGAGGAAGAACCAAGAGGATATGGACAAGGATGTAACATCAAAAGGATTTTTTGCTTCTTTGAACTTTTACCTTGAGTCCCATTGCCCCACATTAATGCTTACCATTCATGTTTTATCACATTTGGAAAACACCATTTGAAATAATTTTTCCTTTATTACATCACTTGGAAAGCATGAGATCCATGTTTTAAGATAGTCATATGGCAAGAAAAACAAAATAATAGTTAATTAATTCATGTGAAATCATTCTTGAAATACCACTAGAAAGACATGTAACCCATGCCTGAAGGTAGGCTATTTCCAAGAATTTCATGGTCCCTTGGAGTAGTTTCATCATGTGACTAGGAAGACATATGAACCATGCTTAAAGGTGCACCTTTGATGAGATTAACACTCACTATGAGATTAGAAAGCCATGTGATGCATGCCTAAAGATGCTCCTCTAACTAATGGCCAAGGTCCACAACTTAAACACCAATGATTAATTAATTATTACCAAAAATTCTACCATGTTTTTCCCAATCTTTCTTATTGAATAGTGATGTTTTCATATGGTGGTTATTTGGTCTCTTGGTAGTGGCCCTAAGATGACACAATGCAATGTCATTCATAAGTGAATGCACTTAGTTCAAAATCCCAATGTATAGGTATATTGGTCATTTTAATCATACCTTACGCTTGGGATTCACTATGATCATGGTAAGATGCCTCATGTTTGAATTCTCTAATTCCTACTTATTTCATTCCAACTCATTAACATGGTGCAATTATGAATTTTATAGTTTGTGTATCCTAGTGTAAGATTCTATCCAAGTTGGTTATGTGTTGTTTGAAACAAAGACATGATCTACACATAACTTCTAAGGTACCCATGAACACCTATAGAAATGTTTATGCAAGGGCATTATGGATAAGGGTCTACATTGGAAATGACACACTTGCACAACTTTTTTTGATCATTGCTTTAAACCAACCTTGCACCCTCACAAACATCATGGGTGCCTTTAAATTCATGCATGATTTTGGGACCTGCTTCTTATTCATTTTGATTAATTTTTAATGCTTTTATATTAAATTTTTCTACAAATTCCAAATTTATTGATAATTTTAAAACCTATAATATCTAGTCCTCATGATTTTTAATAGTTTAATACATCTATGATATTTTACAAATCAAACCTGTACTTCACTTATTCAAAAACTTATGAGCTATTGAAGTTGACCTCTCCATCGTGGGGACCCTAGGGACATGATTTTAAAAAATTTTCTAACACCTTGAACATTAATGTAACTAATAGTAAGAGAAACTAAATTAACTAAGAATTTAACAATTTTAGTTACCTTAGATTCTTAGGAATGTTATTCCACAATCATCTTGAGCCCTTCATAACAAAAAATTTTTTGCTAAAACTAGTGTTGATCTTTTGGTAATTGCAGATGATACTAAAAAGAGTATAGCAAGCAGGAAGTATTTTGCAAGGCAAGAAGAAGAGGCTAAGAGAGGGATGTGAAAAGGCCAAGAGGAGAACATAACCATGGGTAAGTAGCATATATAAGAAATAGAGCTTGAACATCACATGTTCATTACCTAAAGACCTATGAATTAACAAAGAGAAATTTCAGTCCATCCTTCAAAAATTCTATATGAAAGGGGAGAAGCTAGTAGAGTAACCAAGGTCAAAAGAACTATTACTACTAGGGACAACTTGAAGACTTGTCATTAATGGACTTTTGAAGACTTTGGAAATTTTGTAAACATTGATGTCTATCAGGTCTTTTTTCTCATTTTTGTAATACATCCACTCAAATAAAGTTTGTAACACAACACTCAAGTTTTTGTAATGACAGTTAATATTGTCCTAGTCACCCCATAATTTTTGAAATTAGATTTCATCTAGTTCATACAACCTGAGAATGAGTTTTTGATTGGTCATGGGGATATGATGAATAATAAAATTTTTATTTCAAAGGGCTAAAACATTTTATATGCAACGTCATAGATGAGACGTCTCAGCCCATGATGCAAAATAACATCTATGAAGTCAAAGTCACAATAAATGCCTAGAAATATGGTTAACATACCCCATTTATGGCTCCATATTAATTAACCCAGTCAAATCTCTATTAGTTTGTATATGTAGCTTAAAATAACAAGTGAGTACCCACAATGTGAATTTGATTTGACTATATGATGTCTTATTTGAGTGACATTATACTTGGATACAATCCACAACTACGAATAGAATCCAAACTTATTCATATTCATTGCAGTACTCTAACTTAGAATAGAATTTACATTTAATGCAATTTACTTTCTATGAAATTATCTTAATATTTACCTTTTTCCTCACACCTAGAATTCAATGGAATGAACATGACCAATTTTGAGCCTAAACACATATTCCCTTGGTAGTCCCAACAATGTTATTACTTGGTATGTCTAGTAGCATAATGCTTGGTAATCCAAGTAGTTGGTATGTTAGTTTAGGATGTATACAATAAGCTGGAAAATGGACACTCATTGCCTAGGATAAATTAGAATTTACTTTATCATTTATTAGTTTAACTAACTATTTTCTATATTTTTTATTAATTTTACTAAATGCTAAATAATATCATGATCATACACCTCACCTTGAATTAAACTATACATACTAGAACCACTAATAGTCCAAGTGGGAAGACAATTACCTATAATCTAATATTTCATTATCTAGATACTACGCTAGTCTATCCAAAGGTTATAACATAGTTTATCATGATACTCGTAGATAGTATAGTTAGGTGTTGGGCATACTTGCCACTCATCAAATGTTATAACACATTTCATACCTTGAAAAGGAGCAATCAATTAGAAATAATAAAGCAACCAAAATGATTCCTATAAGTATAGTTGGTTGAACTAGCTAGATCAGCATTGCAAAATTCTTTATTCATCATACTTGTGTTATACAATGAATTTACAATATCAATAATGTCAAAAGGATTGTCCCAACAACCCTTTTTTAGTTTGCTTTTTATTCCAAATAAATTAACTCAAAATTTTATGCTTCATTAAGATGGCATTAACAGGACTATTGATAATTTTAATGGCACCATGATAGAAAGCATACACTTAATAAAATGTAAAATCTAGGATTCTTTCATTGACTAGCCTACATAACTCTTTGGTACAAGCACTTTATACAATTGAATTGAAAGACAACATTACCTTTCAACTAAAGCTAGAACAAGTTCTTCAAGCATTAAAGAAATAGTCAACTCTTTGCTTAATAAGTTTAGCTGCAATGGAAACAACTAGTTCAATCATATTATGTTCTTCCTCTTGAATATTTAACTCTAAATTTACTTGAACATTTTGAAGAAAGATTTGCATTCCTACTCTCAATTCTGAACTATCTAGAAATAAATTTTAATATTTTAATAAGATAAATAAATGACTTAAATTTATACAAATATAAGAAAAGACACATGCAATGATATAATTAGTCTAATGACCAAAAAAAATCAAATAATTATACCTTCTTCATTAAAAAGCTAATTCCCTCATTATGCCTACAAAGTCACAATAGATTCATAAGAAGCCATTTATCATTCATGTAATAGATAATAACTAGATTAAACAATTTGAAAAATAGATATATTTTAATAAAGAAATAAAACTTGTCATCCTTAGGTGCAAATTGCAAAGCTATTGTAAAGCTTTGAATAACAACATCTATATTGTTCAAAGCCACATGTACCTAAAAATCTAAAAACATAGGCATAAATATATGATTGATTGATCATTTCTTTTTCTTTTTCTAAAAACATTATAAATAGGAATGCAAACCTATGATTGAAAGATTATCACTTACTAAGGACAATGTAACCATGCAAACTATCTTTTGATATCAATACATAGGTAAGCACATATGTAAGTAATTTTCTATTTACATATGAATACAAACCTAAGGTAATAAAAAATAGATATAAAAGATTAGAGTCTTTCAAAGAAAAGTTCTATCAAATCCATTTTTAATTTGCATGAATAATAAAACCATAAGAAGTTAGATTTGAGCATTTTTAGTATCTATTTTCTTTTCTTTTTTTATTGTTTGCTTGTAACTTGAGAATATACCATCCATAACACACGTAGACCTAATGGAAATATGCTTTACTATTATCCTTGCATGCATGTACTATATAATGAGAATCCAACAAAGATTCTTTTGAGTCTTCTAATTTTAGTTTATATGTCTAGAAATATGATAATAGAAACACCATTCAAAAGTATATTTATTTATTTCCATATAAGACCTATGCGATTTTTCAATGCCTTAGAATAGATTACCTACATACTCATCTTAAATTTCTAACTAATAATTTGTTATTTACAAAACCCAAATAAGCAAAAAAAAAAAAACTTAAATTTTTACCATTATTCTATCCATCATGCTGCTCCACAAAGTATGTATATGTGTTTAAAAACAATCAATTTCTAGTTAACATTCATCTTAAATTCTTATCTAAATACAAACCAAAAACATATGTGGCATGTTAGGTACTCATAGATCCTATTGAACTTTCTTGAACTTTTCTAGTTTAAAACATATAAGGCTTTGAAAGCATGTTTTATACAACTATCACTTAAGCCAACACCCTTACATTGCAACTATCAAAAGCTATTCATTGTTGGAGAAAATGATTAGAATTTTTCATAAGGCAAGTCATAACTAAGTAGACAAGTAATTCCTACACAAGTAATTGAATTATCTTTCACAATTACAAACAAATATGATGCAAATTAGCAAGCTAAAACACTCATAAATGACTTGCAAAGCTATTATAGAATATTTGTTACTTAATACATTATGAATGGTATAGTACAAATAAAATAAACTTGTTGACATCAACATTCCTATGCTTGGCATTGGGCCATGACCTATAGGTTGTCTACCATAAATTAGATTTTATTTTTCTTGCCTAGTGATGTAGCTATGTTTAAGATGCTTTTTCCAAACCTTCGTTGATCATCATTACTATTAAACAAAAAGATTGATAAGTATGCTACGTAGACCAAATATAGCAATGTAAGTCAATGCTAAATAGATTTTAATAAGTGGTAGACATGGTATCACTAGTTTAGCTATATATTTGTAATATATATCTATTATTTGGCAAAGAAAATCTTATATATTTTATAGATTAATAAAATCTCAAATTGATTCATTGAGAATTGATATTTATATTGAAAACCAAAATCAAATTGACTATATGTTATTCAATAATAATTCTTGTGAAAAGTTCTATTAATTTGATTCATAGTGTTTTTTTTTTCCATGGCATGGACTTTACATCATGTTTTTTTCCATGGCCTAAACTTTCCATTGCGTTTTTCTCCATCGTGGGATCTTAGTGGCACATGATGTGGAGGGTGACAAAATACACTCACCCCTCCCGCCATCACACCGGACCGCATTGGCCTCTCGGCCAAAATTAAGCCAACCCAATTAATTGAGATAGGAGTTTTATTTGGACTAATGATAGGATGGGTAATCAACCATGATTAATTAGACCCTAGTAATATTTCTCTAGAAAACAAGGAGATAGTAATAATAAGCTTCCTTCATTGAAAGAATAAATTCATGTCATGATATTTACAAGACTACTTTATGGACATACCCATGGTGCCAAATTGTATGGTAACCTAGGTGTAAGGTCCTTTTTGTTTCTTAATATAACTTACATAAAGATACATATATGAAAGATGTATTATAACGTTGATATAGTAGATTTTCATATTAGAATCTCCACCAAACTCCTTACCAACCTGTCTAAAATAATTGTTTCTATTTTCTAACATTAACAATTACTCCAAGCCATAATTGTAAGATTTTGGTCATAATTTGGACTAGTTGTATCACGTTTGGAAGATGTTGTTTTGGGAACTTAAAAATTGGGAACTCTTATTTTTATTCTTTATTTTTGCCGANGCTCACCTCAAAAGAGGAGAAACTACATGAAATTAGGAAAAAATGGGAGAGAAAAAGTTCAAGAGCTCAACTGGAGCATTAGTTGTTGAACAATGTCTCCTTGAATAGACAAGGAGAGAATATTAGTAGGAGAATCACGTTGAAAAACCACATTACAACGAAATTTCCAGATAGCATGGAGAATAAGGGTACGAAGGTGACACCAGATATAAAGCAAAGAGCCTTGAAGATGCGGAGTGTCACCAAAAAGAACTTCATCCAAGCTTGGTCGAAAACCCTGTAAAAACGTGCCACACCAAATCCAAGAGCTATGAGCAAGGGGACAACAAAAAAACAGTGAGTAAAAGCATCTTCCATGTGACAAATAGGACATCGCGGGTCAGGAACCCCAGATGAGAGCGCCGAACACCCACAGGAAGACCTTGGTGAATCAGATACCACAAAAAATGTTGAATCTTTGAAGAAGTAGGAGTAGTCCAAATAGTCTGAATACGTTGCTTCCAAACCTGCACATTAAGATTAACTTGCCAAAGATGGTTGAATCTAGGCCAAATATTAGTAGTGGAATTAATAAGAGAGTAAACAATCTTAGAATGATAGGGAAAAACTTGATGACCAGAAATCCAAGAAAGATCTAAAAAACCACCAAGGGAGTCTTGAATAACAACACTTTTGTTCAAGCTATCCAAAATCGTACAAAAGGTAGACTTTTGAGCAGCATTAATACCGTAAATAAGGTGACATTCAGTCCAAGTAATCCAACGATTATGAATGCGAAGAGAGGAGAGGGAGGAGATGCCAAGCTTATCCCAAGTGCTACATAGACGAGGACGCTTAATGGCCCAAGGTTCATTGTGAATGGGAATCCACCAAGGAGAAAGCTTATCAAGTGTAGAGGAAGAAATAGTGATAGTGTTAAAGTTCCAAAACTGACTGATATAACACCATGCCTTCCAAATGTGTTTGATGACAACAGATATAACACCATGCCTTCCAAATGTGTTTGATGACAACAGATATAACACCATGCCTTCCAAATGTGTTTGATGACAACAGATATAACACCATGCCTTCCAAATGTGTTTGATGACAACAGATATAACACCATGCCTTCCAAATGTGTTTGATGACAACAGATATAACACCATGCCTTCCAAATGTGTTTGATGACAACAGATATAACACCATGCCTTCCAAATGTGTTTGATGACAACAGATATAACACCATGCCTTCCAAATGTGTTTGATGACAACAGAACCAGAAATGGTAATAATTTGGACTAGTTGTATCACGTTTGGAAGATGTTGTTTTGGGAACTTAAAAATTGGGAACTCTTATTTTTATTCTTTATTTTTGCCGACAATTTCAGTGCCTGGGCCGCGTTGCAGGGCTTCATGTGTATGCATGCCAGAATTGTTGGAATCGGTCTCGCCCAAATTTTCGGCTACGGTTTAGATAGCATTGGTAGGAAAGATGAGAGCGCCAGGGAGTTGCCCTAAGAGCCTCCCTGTGCAATTTTCAACACTTTGTTGATCAACAATAAGCACTTCCCATTCGGCTTTGACAGAACTGTATGGAGGATTGGAGATGGTAGTAGTCCAATCCAAAGATGAAATCCTGGTTGAGATGTCTCTGCTGGTAGCACCACCTTGTTGCTTTGGTATTACAACTCGAGCAACTCAATTTAGATTTATCGAGTCAGATGTGTGTGTGAGAATAAGCAACCTGTGTGTTTTCAAACTAGACCTTATTTTGCTAAGTTTGGAGAGAAAATTAGAGTCCTTCCCGTTGCAGATTTGTGAGAATCCAGACTTATGAGAACTAAGTCATAGTTTTAGATGATGTAGGGTTCACTGTCTGTCAAAGTTAAGGAGGCCTGCATGCATGGTTTTGTTATGCATTCCGAATGAAAAGTAGTCAGGCCTGCCATGTGCTGTGTATTACAGGTTCTCTAAGGAGTAGACAAAGCCTTAACACTAGTGCTTTCTATGCCAATGATATTCATGGGACTACGGTGGTGAGGAAGGCATACACAGGCAGGCTTTGCATGGTGGTGGTGGTGCATTTGTTGCATGAATCCTGGGATGGGGCAACCATCCATGGCAGCCACAGCAGCAAAACCTTAATATAATGTCGTGGGTGCCAACCTTGGGTGCATCTGAACCTAAACATGTGTGCTCAGCAGCTGCCTTGGCTTCCCAGCCTTTGGGTAGGTTGTCCTTGCTCTCGCCGATGTCTCAAACCTCTACTTTTACTTCGCAAAAAATAATAATAATAGCAACTGCTTGTTTATAGGTTGCAGCCAGCATGGAATAGCGTAACTCTACCACAATTTTCTTTGTTTTTTTCTTGTGTTGTAGTCGTTGTTATTAATTTTTTATGTTTTAACTTAAATTTAAAAAAAAAAATGGAGAGAGAATAAGGCATGTGTGTTAGTTACCTTAGCACTTGGATGACCGACTTTTTATAACCCAACATTTTATTTGAAAAAACGAAGAACATTGATGCTTACTTTTGTGAGTGCATTTGTTGTGTGTAGATATTGATGAAAATGGAGGAATTTAAATGCATTTGTTGTGTGTAGATATTGATGAAAATGGAGCAATTTAAATGCCCAATTGCAAACAGAGGAGGAGGAAGTTATCATAAGCGGAATTGAATGGACAAGGGAGGGAGGAGAGCTCTGAAACTCAAAAGCTAACTGAATCTGAAAAAGGGGCTTTTGGTGATTCTTCATTCATATTTTCCTTACCTAAGCTTGATAATGTACACAACCTAAAGTTGTTACGTAACCCTAATGAAGCCAAACTTTTGTTTACCCATGCATCAACCCTTTCTGGGATTGTCTCAACTAGGTTAGATCCCTTTAAGTTGAGGAAGAGGATCTAAACTATGAGTTGTCTCTAGGAAAAGAGTTCTTTAGCTTACTAGTAGTTCAATAGTCCTAACATGAGGATCTGTTTAAAGAAGTTTATCAATTGAAGGTGCAAGCTTGAAAACCTCACCAACAAGCTTGTAATCTGGCAGCAAAAATTTGGAGCTCTATAATGAGCTAAATGCTTTTGATTCAATTCTTCTTTATTATGTTAAGAGTCATGAACTTCATTCTTTATTATAAGCTTAGTTATATTTGGAATGTATAAACTTTTAATGCAAATGTTATTTACTTATGAACATTAAAGCTTTGTATTTTATTTATAAAATTTCTACTATTTTATCTTTAGTTTTACCCCTTTTAATTTTCTCTATCAATTTAATCCTTAGTCACTATTTACAGTATTCTCAACTGGTTCATTGTTTCATAATTTGTTCTATGAATAATCTTAGAATTTATTTCAAGTCATCTCTTACACTGCATTCTAGTTTGTTATTATTTATTACTTAGTGTGAACTCATTTAGAATCTATTTTATTACTATTTATTATTTCCATACTTACAAATTTTTATTTTATTTTATTTTGAAAAAGAATCCCTTTGACATTATGTCAATGATTTCCTACATAGTATTATAGGCTTTCATATAATCTTGGCTCTTATAAAATCATCTGCATTGTTAGTAGTTTATGTTTATTAATTTTACAACATCACATGCTTCACTAGCTTTGACTATTCCTGGGTTGCCGTACCTATATGGGAAATGCCAAAAGTGATAGTCTCTCTAAACAAGTTTTCAAAGGGCATGTTGTGTGACGAAAATTTTAAGAATTAATAAAACCAATGAAGTAAACCAATGGAAAAATATAACCATATAATTTTTAATGTTGCAAAGGGAAAAATAACATTCTATTTCTAGCTAAATATAATTGATGAGAATAAAAATGTAAATGCTTATATAGTTTTTCCTACTAACTTTTTGGAAGCCTCAATATCACAAATGGACATACCTTCATTCAAATTTTTTTTTCTCCCAACAAAAATCTAGATAATATAGAGATTTTCTATGTTTTTTTAAAGCTATTTTAAAATTTTTCTTCTAAAAAATGTCATTGAACCTTTATCAATTTATCTTCAAAGAAAAGACTACCATTATTGTTAGTCAAGTATTAGCACAACAATAGCAATACTTTAAGATCAAGATGCCTAAATAAATTAAAAATAAATGCACTGCTATTTGCAAAGTAAATTTGTTGTATAAAACTTTGATAAAACATGCAATCTAAATGAATATTAAAAAGATACATTTGTGTCTCAGTAATCTTTAAAGAAATTTCATGCTATCTTCTATGAATAAAGTTCTAGTTATGAAACATTTTGAAAAGTATACAAAAAATAACAAATACATAACCTCATCTTAAAATTTTTAATTCCTAAACTTTTAGTAGACACAATAGTAACTACCCAACATGAAAGTTTTGTTAGCTTATCATCAATGTCACCTAGTCAAACTCATAAATGGTGTTCATTTTTAAAGAAATTAATGACACCATTGTCTTTCCCATTTGGTATAAAGGATTATTATTATGAAAGAAGCTCATAAATAATAAACATATAATATCATAAAATATTAGGTTTTACATATACCTAAATTGCATGATGAAGAAATTTCTCATGATTCCTTATGCTAAAAGCTTTGTTGTTTCAATCAACACTACAACCTTGATTGCTATCATGTGCACATATAAAAACCATATTCTAGTGTAACTTCAATTTTAAAATCTTAATCTTGGTTAATGATAGAATCGAAAAAAGAACTTTGTTCTATATCATAATAAGTGATACAATTATTAATAATCCTATTTAGAGATATTGTAAAAACTCGTGGTTTTAAAAAAAACATAGAATCAATGTTTCATAGAGAGAAAAAACTATGCCTTTATATGCTAAAATAGAATATACTAAGTTTTTTAACATAGATAAATCCATGCATACATGGCATAGAAGGCATGATACCATAACACTTATCTTACCATGGAAAAGGACCAATCAAAAATAAAAAATAGAAAGTAAAAAAAAAGTAAAGAAAATAGTTTGACCATGCTAACCAAGTGCATTAAGAAGGCTAAGTGGCATAGTCTATGTGAGTTCATTAAGACAATCCTATCTCCAAACCAATAATGAGCTAAGATATGTCTAGAGGAGATGACTAGAGGCAATGGTTTGTTGAAGTAATGACAATGTCATCACTAAGGTTTGAAATCAACTTAGATGAGCTTGGAGAGGAGGGTGTAGACTATGCTATTAATGAGGAGAGCAAACAAAAATGTCAAGATAATGGTAGATTGAAGCACTACTTACAACACATATTCTACTTTAAACATTGTGATATACTGAATATTTTTAATAGAAGATGATGAGCAGTGGAGCATCCAACACTCTACCATACAAGTCACGAGTTCTCACGTGCAACCAGAACATAATCCATGGATGGACAATGTTATTATGCTAATAATGGATATTTAGTTCATGATCATTGTCTTCCCACTTTGAGTTAGTGAAGACTAAGCGTATGGTTTAACTCTCAATGAGGCATATGTTAAGTGATGTTTTATGACTCATTTTACTCCTAAGTGTAAATATAATAGAAATGAAATTAAATGTTGATGACTTATGTTCTAACATGCTCCGATATCAGATACCTGTAACAGAACCCAGGATGTGTTATCGAATATCCGATATCACGAGGTATATGATGGCCTGTAAATATAGCGCTTAGGCTCACAATTTTCATATTAGTCTTTTGTCATAGTTAGTAAAGCTATTGTAGTTTGTTTTCTCAAAATTTAAAATATTTTCTTATATCCATATTACATCCATTGCACTAGCCAAAGCATTTTGGGTGCACAACTAAACTACATCACCACAAAAAAAGAACTAATGGTAGTGGTGTTTTCCCTAGAAAAGTTCAAGCATTATGTGCTTGGATACAAGATGTTTATGCACACAGACCACAGTGCCATCCGCTTCCTGATGAACAAGCCGATGGTGAGCCCCCATGTCATACGGTGGCTGGTGATCTTATAAGAATTTGATCTCAAAATGGTAGATCAAAAGGCCACTAAGAATGTAGTCATTGATCACTTGTCTTGATTACAATGGGACAACAAAGAGGAAGAAAGCTCACTATCTGATATATTTCCTGATGAACTCCTCTTTGATGGGGCTATAATTGAACAATTGCCCAATGAGCCTAAATGGTATGATGACATTCTCACCTATCTTCTCACCCAAGAGATGACACAAGGGCACCAGAACAAATAGCAGTTTCTTCACCAAGTAAAACACTTCATGGAGATCAACAAACATCTCTACAAGGTGTGTGCCAATGGCCTAGTTCATTGGTGTGTCCCTAATGTTGATCAACTATGCATTCTCCAAGATGCTCATGAAGGTCCTTGTAGAGGCCACTATGCTAGGAGATGCATGACAATTAAAATCCTAATGGCAGGGTACTATTGGAGGGTGCTCATCAATATGTCCACTCTTGTGAACGATGCCAATGAGATGATGGGATGACTGCTCAAATGGAGGGACCTCAATAATGGAATCAACCATTTCAATCCTTTGACATATGGGGCATTGACTTCATGGATCTCATCATGCCCATGTCAAATGGAAAGGCGTATATCATAGTCGCTATTGACTATTGTATGAAATGGGCAAAAGCAGCAGCCATCATCGATTGTACATTTTCCACTACTACTTGATTTTTAGAACAAAATGTTGTACATAGGTTTGGTGTGCCACATGCATTAATTTCTGATAATGGAACTCACTTTACAGGCACTACTTTTCAAAAGCTTATGCAATGCTTGGGGGTTGAACATAAACTCACAACACCCTACCACCCCCAAGCCAATGGTCAAGTTGAGGTTACCAATAGAGAAATCACACGGATTCTAACAAGAACTATTAGCAAATATAGGGAAGACTGGAGCATGAAACTTAACAATGTCCTTTGGGCCTACTGCTCAACATGGAAACTTCCTATAGGGTACTGGCCCTATGAGCTTGTGTATGGAAAATTACCAACACTTCCTATTCAATCTAAGCTCCATACACTTTCAACAACCTGTGACCTTGACCTTAACTTCATTCTAGCATAAAAAGAAAGACTAATAAATCTCAACTTGGTAGACAAGAACCGATTAGTGGCCCTATCATCTAACGAGTTACACAAGGCATTCAACAAAAAGCACTATGATCTTAAAATTAGGAAAGTCAAATTTCATCCAAGAGATAAGGTTCTTTACTAGAACCCCACACACGTACCTCAATGAACTAAGTTTCAAATGTTGTGGGAAGGACCTTATATAGTTTATGAAACTTTTTCTTTAGGGGCCATGATGATCTACAAACTTGAAATCCCAAGTAAGAAATAACTAGTCAACATACAACAAGTCAAACCTTTCCATGAGCATAAGCCAGCAAATACAACAAATGCCTCATCAGATGGATAACCATGCTCAATATTTCAGTTGTGGGGGAGATGGCCCTCCACGCTAACCATATAAGCAGCTCCTTAGTTTTTCACCATTTTTATTTTATACATTTTTGTTTTGCAACTTTGTTTTTACACATTCTTTATTTTACATCTTGTTTTCATGTTATTAATCTTCTCTAATTTTTATTTTACAACATCGTTAGCACATTTGTTATGTTTTGAATATTTTACACTTTCTTTTTATATTTTCTTTTATTCTAGTGAGATTTTCTAACTTTTTGTTAATAAGTGCCAAGCATAATGGTAATTCGTTGCTTGATGGTGGTATGTACTATGTTGTTATTTGATCATTGGTGTCTAGATTCTAGCTTTGCATTTTGTTACTGATAACGAGGACATGGCGTCTTTTCATGCAACAGGCAATGACTCTACAACATCCACCCATCCACAGACTCTATGGCTTTCCTTGTTGATGAGTGGCGAGGTACCCCTACACTCAACCATACAAAACGAGCATCGCACCCCCAATCTGGTCGAACTCCGCAGATGGACTAGTTGTGGTATCTAGATAGTTAGCCTTAGGTCACAGTTCGTTGTCTTCCCATCTAGACTAGTTTTGCATATGTCACGTATGGTTTAGTCTAGATGAGGTGTATGATGTGTTCTAATTCTAACGCTACTCCTGATGGCAGTGGAAAATAATATTAACTAATTCTAAGCTAAGAGGAAAAGGGTAATAAAATATAATCTAGCCTAAGTGCGACGAGCAACCGATTCCTTGATCAACCATACACATCTTGGACCTCGTGCACGACTGCCACTGGGACTACCAAGCATAGGCCTAGGTACGCCACTGGGATTACCAAGCGCAGACCCCAAATACGCCACTGGGTTACCAAGCGTAGATCCCCCTAGCTA
>MNCI01026019.1:881350-907277 GCA_015680685.1 Gnetum montanum
CGCGATATCGCAGGTGAAGACGCGATATCGCGTACGCGATATCGCATGGGATGCGATATCGCGTCGGCCGCGATATCGCGTAAAACCGCGTCTCATCAGTAACCTAGTAGCATACCTAGGATCTGCACTTGGTAATCCCAGTAGTAGTCATGCACAAGGTCCAAGATGTGTATGGATGATTAAGGAATAGATGCTCATCTCACTTAGGCTAGCTTAGATTCTCTCTCCCTATCTCCTCTTAGTATAGCTCTCTCTCTCTCTCTCTTTTTCCCGTAGCTTAGCTAAGATTATTTTCCATCGCCTCCAAGAGTAGCATTAGTTTAGGAACACATCATACACCTCACTCTAGACTAAACCATACGTGAAAAAGCATATACTAGTCATACCACAACTGTGAACAATGAGTAACTATCTAGATACCACAACTAGCCCGTCTAAAGAGTTTGACCGGATCGTGTGTGAAACGCTCGTATTCGTATGGTTAAGTGTAGGGGTACCTCACCACTCATCATTGGTGCCATTTCTAAGGACAATGCTAGTTATTTAGACTAGTTACATCATACAAGATCACTGTAACAAAGTATTAACGATATATCTTTCAGAAAAATAATAATAATAATAATTGCAACTAAGTCACACACAATTTCACAACAATGTCTCTCTCACAAGACTACAATAATGCAACAACTAGTAAGGAAATTCATTGGAGAACCAACAAATTATATGATGATGACGATGAAGTATGGAGTACTAAATCTGATGTAGGGGTTTTCTATAAACATAAATGAAAACATCATCCCTGCTCATAAATGCATAACATACCTAGTCACGATGAACCCCTACTGGCCACCACAAGCCTAATGGAAATATAAGAGGCTATTCGAATATCCCGCAGGCATCGTAAGAAAAGCTTTCTACCTAGGCTTGACTTAAACAACTTTCCTAGGTTTTCAGGAGGCTATGATTTAGATCCGCAACATCATCTACAAGCCTTCCATGATGCCTGTGTGTGGAACAACATTGATAATGTATGGCAAAAAATTAAGCTCTTTTCTCTAACACTCATTGGCCACGCAAAAGTATGGTATAGGTCTTTAAAACCAAAATCAATCCGACGTTGGCCAACAATGGTAGAGCTCTTCAATGAAAGATATCAAACTTATGCAAGAGTGTCATCCTTGAGGAAACAAATCCAAGAGTGGAAACCAGCATAACATGAACCCTTGGACATGGCCTTAGAAAGATATTATGCATTGTTAAACAATTGCCCAGGCCATGAGTTCTCCAAGGAAAGGCTAATGTACCATATCATAGATGGGCTTCGTAATGAAACAAGGGAGACCCTACAGATGTATGCCTGAGGTCAACTATATGAGCTATGAACCCATCAATTCAAAGAGCTTATCAAATAGGTAGCAAAAGAAGAAGGAGAAATGGCTAAGTGGGAGAATGTTGAAAAATCTCAACAGGCCAAAAACTTTAAATCAACAAGGGCCCATGATTATGAAGAGGAGAAATAAACTCATCTCAAGGAGGTGGAACCATCTTTGCCAGTACTACAATCATTGGATGAGATTGAGGCAAAGATCAATAAGATGATGGAATGGATGCATAAAAAATGTAGAGAATATGCCAACATTATTAGAGGTAGAGTCATGATGAACCAAGAAGTAGGACAAAATACCTTTAGACAATTGGAAAGAATGGTTGAAAAAAAATAAGAGCTCAATTGCCAATCATGCATATCAATGCAACATTTTCCTGTACGATCACCCCAAGGGCCAATGCCCAATCTTGTCACATTTACATGAGCATTGGGGAAGAGTGTTACACCCAGAGTTCATATAGAGATACTGTGTTCAATCACAGTGGCAATAATCCCAATCGTGGGGGAGGCCACCCTCAAACTGGTTACATCCTTCATATCATCCAAACCTAAGTGCTTATCAAGTCCAACATCCTGTTTCCCCAACCGGGTCAACATCCTCTATCTCACCACATTATTATTATTCTCCTCAATACTATCAACCCATATCCTCTCCAACACAACCACCACCTTGGATACCTTACACTTCTCCTCAATTTCAAAATTCTCATCCTTTATCTTCTTCTACATCGCCATCAAGTGTTCCAAAGGGTTTTGCACCACTACACCAACCCATAAATGTTACTTGTGCTACTACTGTCAACAGCAGTGGGAATCCTCCACAACATCATAGGCATCCCTTCTTTAGACGTGACCGTAAGAAGGGACAGCACACTTCTGAGCCCACTGCACCTTCCAACCCAGCACAAGTCCAACGCTATGGTGCAGCTCCCTCCTCGAACCCAACACCTCGTGTTACTTTCTTTGGGCCATCAACAAATACTCCAACAACCATATGGCCTAATGAACATAGCCACCGAGGAAGACAGATCGATCCTTGCATACCATCTTACAGTCACGGGCGCCATAGTGGGTGAACCACTCATCAATTGACTACATCTTATAAATTGCCCCACTATGTTTACTATAATCAAGTGTGTGAACCCCACTTGGGGTACATTCCAACCACCACATCAAAAGACACCTAGTGGTTTGAATATGACTGCATCCCAATACGTCCAACATGTAAGGATTCCAACTTTTCATTTATTAATCCTCGTCATACTCAACCATTTAGCTATGGGGGATACCCCCCATTCTAATAACAAGCAGGATTAATAAATATTTTTCATTTTCTTTAATTTTGAAAATTTTTGTTTTTCAGTTTTTCACTTTTCAACTTATTGTTTGATCTTTTTTCCTTTTTGTCTTTTTACCTTTTTATGAGTAATCTCATCTAGGAATAAAACACTCATGTGAACCGTTGGTTGAGGTGTTGTTTTATGCTATCAAGTCTTAGGTGACTAATTATTTGAACAGCAAGCCCATCACATTCACTTCCCCATTCTATTAATAAGAGGTTCTACTTTGGGTACAATGATATTCCTAATCATTAAAACTTAAAGTAATTTTGTGTTATTGTGCCCAAAACAAAGAAGGATGGACCAAGAGGGAATGGTTAGGGTGTGACATCAAGGGGACTTGTGGATTCTCTTTGGTGACATCTGTAGGAGTTATCATACAGCTTGGTTGTACTAAGATCCTTGTAGATCTAATGAAAAATGGGAGTAAGAGTAATCCAATGGCACTCAACCGGAAAATAATAATAATGTTATTCTAGGGGGTCCCACTAGAAAGACATGCACCCATGCCTGAAGGTAGGTGGCTTCTCTGCATTAAGCAATACTTCATCAAAAAAAAGAGTGTGTGCCAAAGCAGCCACACAAAAAGAACAAAGGAAAAAAAAACATATGTGCCGCAAAGCAAAAATCACTCCTCCCTTGAACGAAATGCCAAGTGATCGTACGCCTTGCTGTCATGGTACTCTTATGGTTGTCCATCATTGGATGAAGCAATGTGATGTCACTAATTAGAGGAATGGACTTGGTCTTGATTTTGGAGTGACGAGTTAATGACACATTAATCATGCCTTAGACTAAGGATTCATTCTACCCTAGGCCAGTTACCTCATGTCTCGCTCTCTGCAATCCCTTCTACAATTCATCCTATCTCATTGTTCATGTAATTGGGACTCGTGACTTGTGTAGCATTGAATTTATACCTCATCATAGTGGTATCTACATGTGTGTGTTTTGTTGCATCGGTGTAGATTACATTTAACCCTTCTAGTACCTACAGACATTTTAAGGTGTGGTTATGCAAGGGCATTATAGGTTGGAACCTGCTTTGGGGAGGACCCACTCGCATGACTTTTGTAATTTGTACTTATTGCACACTACCACATTATTTTATATCCTCTAAGTACTTCATTGCCAAATCTATTATTTCCTTTATCATCATTTTATCAAACCTTTCTCAAAACTAGGTCCTTTTATGTGTCACCTAAACAAACTAGATCTGACATTAAACTTTTAGGACAACTTCCTTGAAAAAAAAATTCTAACTCTAAAATCACACTAAGCAAAGAATTTAACATTTATTAAAGGCAATAAGTAAGGTATGAAATCATTGAACTTTTTTCAATAACCTTACTAACCATTGATCTTTGTGTGATTATAGATGGCCCCTAAAAGAAGATAACAAGGGGGACCTTGTCACAGTGCAACCGAATGAACAGGGGGAGGAAGAGGATAAGGACCTCACACAAAACATGTAGAGTAGGAGGCATAATTATTTAACATCCATCATGAAACTCCTGTTACTGCACAATCTTTCCAAGAAAAAGGTGGAGAGGTCAGGGCCTAAGGCTATGAAGAGGAATGATAACTATTTGTGGCATGACATGTTAAGGCCAATCAAGTGTTCCCACAACTACCGTGTCCATGGAAAGTGCTGACTCCATCAAACATTGGAACATCAGCATGGATGGCTCATAATCTGTGGATAGAAGAGAAGAAATGTGAGGTGCTTCTTAAATAGTATCAATCTCAGAAGCCTAGAGCGCAAAACAAAGGAAAGGCACCCATGGAGGAGCCACTGCCACCAGGAACCACATAAGTTTCAATAAATTTTGTAATTTTTGTGTCTGTGTCCAAATTTTGTTTAATTCTCCACTGTGGCATGAATAAATTCCTAGTCAATTAATAATCCCATACCTATCCACTATGTAATCAATTGAACTTGTTCCTCACTTTCTTTGACTCGAGGATGAGTTGTTATTCAGTCGTGGGGGTATGATGAGTCATGGTCTATCAGGTCCTATTATCAGACCCCTGTTATATGATGAGTCCTATTATCGAACCCCCGATATCGGGCCCCTGTTATTTGATGAGTCCCGATATCGAACCCTCAATATCGGATACCCGATATCGCAACCTGACACGATATCGCAGCTTATCTCCTTGCCTATAAATAAGAGGCGGCACCCTTAGTTTCCACATTAGTTCTTAGTCCCTTACCCAAAATATTGTAGTTTTTCCTTCTTAGAGTTAGAATTATGTCTTAGTGCATGCCCGCAGTGTGATGATTGTAATTGTATGGCATCCTTTATTCCAGTGTGACGTACTTGGACACGCACATGACCAACAATAAAGATCAAGATTACTTCATCATTGCAGCATTTACTTAGTTTAATTATTTAATTGTTATTATTATTTATGCTTTTATAGTTAATATCTCGTCTCCCTAAACTCCTTAAACATGGAATGAGTACGACTTAATCACGAGCATTTAAGTGTGACTACTTGGTAACCCAGTAGTGTACCTAGGATCTGCGCTTGGTAATCCCAGTAGTAGTCATGCACGAGGTCCAAGGTGTGTACAGATGATTAAGGAATGGATGCTCATTACACTTAGGCTAGCTTAGATTCTCTCTTCCTATCTCCTCTTAGTATAGCTCTCTCTCTCCCTTTTCCTCGTAGCTTAGCTAAGATTATTTTCCATCGCCTCCAGGAGTAGCATTAGTTTAGGAACATATCATACATCTCACTCTAAACTAAACCATACGTGACAAAGCATATACTAGTCCAAGTGGGAAGATAGCGAACTACGATCACTAAGTAACTATCTAGATACCATGACTAGCCTATCTGCAGAGTTCGACTGGATCATGCGTGAAATGCTTGTATTTGTATGGTTGAGTGTAGGGGTACATCACCACTCATCAGCTGGTCTAAGGATTATGTTGATATTTTGAACTTTCGATCCATAACTGCACCCTTTTTTATCTTCAATAATGCCTAGAATTCTTTATGTATGTCTGGCTCCTTATGCATCTTCTTTGGACATTTCCATGGAGAAATCTCTTATTCCTAACTTAGCATCAATTGTGCTAAGCCATGCTCTCCCCATAATGATAGGAAATTTCCTATTATTATTCTTTACATCAATCACCAGAAAATATTTTGGATAGGACCATCCATTGATAGTAGTCACCACATCTTCTATCTGTCCTAGAGGAATGGTGAAAAACTGGTCTGCTAGCTCTAACTTTATGTTATACTTCTTTAAGGGCAGTATGTTCCATGCCTTGTCTATTTCTTGAGATATCAAATTTACTCTAGAACCTAAGTCTACCAGAGCCTTGCATTGTAAATTTTCAACGATTTGTAGATAAATCAAAGAAATTTCCAAATCTATTCTTTTCTTAGGGAGTGATCCTACCTTAATCTAGTCAAATACTATTTCAATTATAATGACAGTTATAGTATCCTAATTTGGTTGTTGTGGAAGCACAGTGTTGGTAGGAGGATCTGTCATAAGAGAAACTTGTCTCAATGAAGTCCTAATTCTACTAGCCTTTTCTAAACTTATCTTGAAGAAAGTATCGCTAGAATGATCCTATCTTTGTATATTTATTGCCCTCATTGCATTCTTTTATTATGGATATGATGGCAGCTCTCCTTGTATTGTATGTGGTGGCACTGGTAGTAGAGGGCTGAAGGGTTGACTTAATGAACTAGCCACTTGTTGATGCACATATGAATTGGAATCCATCCTTGGAGATGTAGGTTTATAGTACTCTAGTAGATAGTATTGAGAAGCTTGAACTATTGCATTCCTTGGAGATATCGGATGTTACACATAGTGATGAGTGGTGAGGTACCCCTACACTCAACCATACGAATATGAGCGTTACACATGCGATCTGGTCGAACTCCGCAGACTAAGTGTCTACACGCCTTATGGAACACCTAAGGTTAATCAATCGTTGTCCTCCCAAGATTACTTGTATTTGTCACGGTTGTATGGTTAAGTAAGCTTGAGGTATGTGATTTTTATATCTTTTATGTTTTTATCACCTATGCTAAGAGAGGAAAGGGTGAAGAGACTAAGTGACTAACTTTAACTAACTAAGCCTTAATTACCCTAGCATCAGTATCCGTTTCCACTTACCATTTCACACCCTGAACCAATGCAACGCTNTTGCTTGAATAAAGATCCGTTCACTTTGGGACTCCTACTGCGCGCACATGGAAATTATTCTAACTATGGAATGGAAAAATGGCAAGAGTTTAGCTAAGGTCTAGATCTAGATGGAGAAACAAGGGAGAGCTACCTCTTATTTATAGAACTGGCGATGGGCTGCGATATGGCGTATGCGATATCGCGTATACGATATTGCAGCCCATGCAATATTGTATCCCATCATACCCCCATGACTGAATAAAAATGCATCCTTAAGTTCCTTACAAAATATTGGGAAGGTATGGGATTATTGACCTGGATGGAACTAATGGTGAATGGGATGACATGTGAATGGATCATCATTACAGAACATGACAAAACTAGTGTTCATGGCAACAAAAGTGAACACTTTATACATTTGACATCAGGCCTTATTTGGTAGCTGCGAGAGAAGAGAGAAGAAGTCTGCTGTTGCCAACGCCAAGATTGCGCCTTTTGTTGTCCATTCATAAGTGTGCTATCAATATTGTTCCTTACATAACTGCTTCAGCATCGATCCATTCTAAGTATTCCCTCCAGATCCAATCTGTTGTTGTATGATTGCCATCTGCACACACAACATAATCTTATATTAGCAAGGGTAAATGAATCACAATGCAGTTGATACCTTGCTTTGGTGAAAGGTCCATTGGCTAAGTTGTGGTATGGCTAATATGGATCTAGAGATATAATATTGGTGACTACCGAAGGTGTAGGGGTTAGGAGAAAATCGAAAACATTGGATCAGGACCCCCATGACTAAGAGCGAACCTCTAGTAGCAATAGAATGGAGAAAGAAAAGGAATAAGAAAGATGGAGAAAAAGAGACAACTGTAACGTCAATGAAATGGATGTCAAGATGGAAATGAAAAAAATAAGGTTGATTGCAAAAATGTTTAAGGGAAAGAAATTAACTGATGCACCAAAGAGGAATGCTAGTGGGTCCTCCCCAAAGCAGGCTCATGCCCTTGATGCCCTGACATTCTCACATTTAAATAGTCCGTAGGCTCTGGAAATGTCATTCGGAAACAAAAGTTAAATTCTTAACCACAAAAATTTACCAAAAAGAAAACAATGTGTCAACCAAAATATACACTAATGATACAACTAGCAATGAGTTGAACAATGGAGAAAGAATGATGGAAAGAAGAGGATGGAATAGAATCTCAAGAACAAGGTGGTGTACAACCCCTCGTGTATTTAATGATTAATGTGACTTAGTAGATCCCATTCCAAATTTGACCTCAAACAAACCACATCCAGTGACTTCGCATTAATGCATTCAGCCAATCCATCCACTTGAAGTAACAAGAATGCATTCCTCAAAGAGACACCACCATTTCGACAAAACAAGGGAGGAAAAATTAGGAAGCAAGGAAGGGCCTTAGTTAGAGGGAACATGTTTTTAATTCCATAACTAGTGCTTATAGCCCAGATGATTATTTCTTCTAAGGGGTGTGCTTTGAATCCTCACTATTTTTTTTTCTTTTTTTTTGTGTTTTTCCTAAGAACCACACCATGCAAAGACTTATTAGTTTTATTTTCATTCACTTAGCTTCCCGATAATTGGGTAACGTCAAAACGGTAAGAAAATTCAAGAAGAAAACATCCAAGCACCCAAGAGAATGGCCAACACAAATGCATCAAGTTCCCTTGAAGTCACACCCTTTTCAATCCTTGAGTCCTTCCTTAGTTTGAAAAATACCCAGTCACCAATTCGTTGATAGTTCTTATTATTTTGAAGAAAGGGACTGTACAATTCTAAGCCAAGAGAGACCATAGAGATTTATGGATGTATGGATGATGTGGACTCATTACCTGCTATATCAAAAGAACCATACCTTAGTATCAACATCATAATTTAAAGGCAAAAACCAAACATTGGCAACCCATAGAAAATAGTTCATACCATCATTAAGAGCACTTATTAGGTGACAAACTTAATAAAATGGATAAGACACACACATACACATATAAATAAAAGGAAAAGTATAAATGATGTTGTAAAACAAAAACAAGAAAAGTTAAATAAATTTGTAAAACAAAAATGTGCAAAAAAAATGTGTAAAATAAAAACTTAAAAGAACTAAGGGCCTCAATTGATTATCGCATGTGGCCATCTCCCCCATGACTGAATTGAAAGGGAGAGATCCAAAATAATGAGCGAGGTTGTCTGCTATCTGAGGTGTAATTTACACTAGCTGTTCTTAGTTCATGGAAGGGTTTTGTTTGCTTCACATTGACCAGTAATCTCTTATTAGGGCTTTCAAGCTTGTATATTATCATGGCTCCCAAGGGAAAGGTTGTATGAATAATGTAAGGTCCTTCCCACAATGTTTGAAATTTCATGTGTTGTGATACATGCGTGGGGTTCCAATAAAGGACCTTATCCCCTGGTTGGTACTTAACCTTTCAAATTCTTAAGTTATGACATTGCTTGTTATGTGCCTTGTGCAATTCCTTTGATGACAGGGCAATCAATCGATTCTCATCTAGCACGTTTAGGGTTTCCCATCTTTGTTTTTGTGCTAGATCAAGGTCAAGGTGGAGGTCATATGGCATGGACAGTGTACAGAGCTCGGTTTGAATTGGAAGCTTTGGGAGTTTTCCATACACTAACTCATAGGGAGAGTAGCCTATAGGGAGTTTCCAAGTGGAGTGGTATGCCCAGAGAGCATCATTAAGTTTAGTGCTCCAATCTTGCCTATATTTTCTAATTGTCCTTATTAATATTCTAGTAATCTCCCGATTAGTGACCTCGGCTTGGCCATTAGCTTAAAGGTGATAAGGTGTAGTCAATTTATGTTAACCCTTAAGCATTGCATCAATTTTTGAAAGGTTGCACCTGTGAAATGCGTTCCATTATCTGAGATAAGTGCATGTGGCACACCAAACCTATTTACGACTTGTTGTTGTACAAATCATGTAGCTGTAGATGATGTGCAATCTAATACAGCAGCTGCTTCGATCCATTTTGTTAGATAGTCAATAGCAACAATGATATAAGCTTTTCCATTGGACATTGGTGTAATGGGCCCCATAAAGTCTATTCCCCAAATATCAAAGGATTCCAAAGGTTGAATCCATTGTTGTGGATCCTCCATTCTAGCAGTCATTCCACCATCACGTTGACAGCACTCACAGGATTGGAAAAAATGATGGGCATCCCAAAATAGTGTTGGCTAGTAATATCCTGCAAGTAGGATCTTGATAGCCATTCATCTCCCTACATAGTGACCCCCACAAGGGCCCTCATGAGCATCCTGGAGAACTCTTAGTTGGTCCACATCAAGCACACACCATTGAACCAAGCCATCAGGATAAATTTTGTAAATTTTTCCTCTAATCTCCATGAATTACTTGGTTTTGTGAATAAATTGTTGCTTCTTCCTAAAGTCCAACCCCTGTGGTGTTTGTTGGGAAAGGAGATAGGTGAGAATACTACTATACCAATTCATGCCCATGGGTTGGTTATTCACTACACCGGCAAAGAGCGTTTCATCCGAAAAATGATCAGATATGGCATATTCTTCCTCTTTTCTATCCCAACACAACCAAGATAAGTGATCTGCAACTACGTTCTCAGTGCCCTTTTGATCGACTATCGTTAGATCAAACTCCTGAAGGATTACCAACCAACGTATAATACGAGGGCTAACCGTTGGTTTGTTCATGAGGAACCTAATTGCACTATGATCCGTATGAATGTACACTTTGTAGCCTAACACATAGTGCCTAAATTTGTCCAGTGTAAACACTACAGCCATTAATTCCTTTTCTATAGTTGTATAGTTGAGTTGTGCACTGGAAATACTCTTACTTGCACAGTGGATGTAATAAGGGAATTTTTGTTTATCTAACTATGTCAGTACGGCTCCTAAGGTGTAATTAAATGTGTCAATCATTATATGGAATGGTCTAAACTAGTCAGGGGCTTGTAGAATGGGAGTTTCCACAAGCCTTTTTTTTAGAGTTTGGAATGCTCGTTCACATTCCCTGGTCCATTCGAATGGTGCATCCTTCTTCATTAATTCAACCAATGGTTTGGCAATCTTGGAGAAGTTCTCAATGAATCTCCTATAGTAGCCAGTATGCCCAAGGAATGATCGAATGTCTTTGACAGTTTCTGGTTGTCAGGTGATTCCTTGGATGACCTTAACTTTTTTCGGTTCTACCTCTATTCCTAACTGTGAAATCTTATGCCCTAGGACTACGCCCTCTTGAACCAGTTGAGCTTCAGATTGGTTTCTACACATCGTTTTAGCACTTGCTCTAATCGGTCCAGGGCTTGATCAAATCTTGTCCCATAAGTGGATAATTCATCCATGAAGACTTCTACTCTGTTTCCTAGCTACTGTTGAAAGATGCTCAGAACTAAATGTTGAAACATGGCAGGGGCATTGCACAAGCCAAATCGAATTTGTTTGTATGCGAACGTTCCCCAAGGACTGGTGAACATTGTTTTGGCTTGATCTTCTGGTACTATTCATATTTGATTATATCCACTATACCCATCCATAAAACTATAATAGTGATGCCCCGCTATAGTGTCTAAGACTTGGTCAACGAATGGCAGTGGGAAATGATCCTTGAATGTTGCCATGTTCAGCAGCCTGAAATCTATACACACCCTCCATTTACCTTCCTTCTTAGGCACGATTACTAGAGGACTAACCCACTCACTATCAACAATGGGGTATATGAACCCTGCCTTAAGAAGCTGTTCTATCTTCTATTTTACTATTTGTTTCAATTTCAGGTTCAATCGCCTCTATGGTTGTTTGCGAGGTTTCATGGAGGGGTCCGTGTAAATCCTATGATGGCATATCCTAGGATCTATTCCGGTTAACTCGGGATATGACCAGGCAAAGGCTTTTGACCACTTGTTTATTACTTTCAGCAATCTCTCTTTTTGGTTGGGAACAAGTTTTGCATTGATGATCACTAGTTTTTCGTTTTCAAGGGTCATGTACTCCAAACAGGTGGGCAATGGTTTCAGATCAAGGGACTCTTGTTTAAATCTCTCAGGAATTTTCAACTTCCCCCAGTTGATGTTTTCAAGGCTAAGGTTTGGAAGTTGGAAATGGACTTGCTCAAGTGTGTCTGTGCTTCTAATATAAGCACTAGCGATTCCCTCAGTTAATTCCATGCATGTTATCGAGTTACTCTCTTGATCAGTCATCAACCATAGGGTGTCCTCTTTTCATGTGGCTACTGCATATAGGCAACTTTGTATATTAATTTCTTATGCACACCGATTGCATGCAGGCAATGCTAGACTTCGCATAACCCATGATTTTTGCACACAATGGCATCTTATGTCACTGTATGCGATGCATGGAATTTTCTTCTTCTCGATCTTTCCAAAATGGTTTTTCTTGGATATTTCCAGGGAAAGATCGCGGAGTCCTAGGCGTGCATCTATAGTGCTTAGCCATGTAATTCCCATTATAATTGGGAAGTCCCCCTTACCGTTGTTCACTTGTATCACTAGGAAATCAGCTGGATATGACCAACCACTCACAGTGGTAACAATGTCCTACACCAATCTCAAAGGGACAGTGATGGACTGGTTAGCCAGCTCTAGTCGAATATTACTATTTCTTAGTGGAGGCAGGTTCTAGGCTTTGTACATCTTCTATGATATTAAGTTTACTCCAGAACCTGAGTCCAGAAGAGCTTTACATGGTTCATTCCCAGCAACTTGGAGGTAGATTAGCAGACTTCCAAGATCAGAGAATTTATTGGGAAGGTGGTCCACCTTGATCCAATCGATGATAGTATGTGTTAACATAATCGTGTGCATTGAGCTCTGTTTCTGGTTTGAAGGAGGTCCCAAAACTTTATTTGGTACGGAGGTGTTTATATGTTTAACTGCTTGTGATGGTGAGGGCTTAGTTGGATCATTGGTTCTGAAGAAGCGTCTTTTCGGTATAAGATTGTTAGAACAAACTACTGTTTGAGGATTCGAAGCCCTCGTGTCATTGGGTTGTTGCGGTTAAGTGGGGAATACCCCTCGCATTGTTGGAGTGGTTGATAGTGGAGCTATCGGTATAAGAGTTGCGGGTGGATTTGGAGGGTGGTATGTATGTGGTGTGTCTCTCCCAGGAGAAGGAGTCTTGTAGTACTCCTGAGCTTGGTAGTGACATGGTGGTGTCACACGACCAATAGAGTCATGTGGAGAGATTGGTTGCTGCACGTAATAGCCATATGAATTTGGTTGCCAGTAAGGGTATTATTTCCTAGGTGGTGGCATCCCCCATGACTATGGGTATTGCCACTTCTGGTGTTGCTCGGCAGGTTGTGGTGAAGTTCCACTTGGATAATACGTTAATGGTTGGTGGAACTGCCTTGGGTTACCTTGGGGATAAGGTAACCTTCAGGGTGCCTGCCGTTTGTTAAGTCTTGGGTTGAGTGCATACACCCCAGAATCTTGTAGATGTGAAATTATTGGACAACATCCCTTAGGATGGTCATATTAGTAGATCTCACATCCACTGTCATTATCCATATCTGAATCCACAACCTCATCAGCGATAGTTATTTTTCCCTTACCCTTGTTACGTGCATGGTCTGAATCTCTCTTGTTTTTCTTATCATGGTCACTACTTTGCTCCTTAGACTCCTCTATGATTTTTAAAATAGTTTCAAACCTATTATCTAAGGAGTCCCACATTTGATCTACCTTAGCCGACACTTCGATTGTTAGCTTTTGAAGTGGCAAGGTTTTTCTATTTACCAACTCCTCGAGTGGTGACTCATCCTCTTCTGCACAGAATCTTACTCCCCACTTTCAGAGGGAACGATCGCGGTTATACTCTCCGTGCTTTCTCTTTTCCATAGCTCTTCTTCTTCCTTAGCTACTTTCTCCAACAATCTATGAACTTCATGGGACCTAAGTTTAGATAATCCCCCTTGGGCATATGTCCCAAGGGTTCTCCTAGTTTCATGTCTTAGCCCATCTACAAGATGGCATAGTTGATCCCGTTGTGCATAACCTTGGCCTGGGAAACGATGTAGCAATGCATAATATCAACCCATGGCAGCATCCAAGGACTCATGAGTTTCCTGTTTCCATCCTTGGATCTATTTTCATAAGTTGGACACTTGGGAGTACGTTTGATATTTATCATTAAACAATTCTAGCATCGTACTCCACCTCCTAATGGTTTCCAATTCTAAGGACCAGTACCAACTTTCTGCTTCTTTTATGAGTGTCCTTGGGAACAACTTTAACTTTTTCCACTTATTTTCTATATTCTACAAGGCGCAGGCATCGTGAAATTCCTGTAAGTGATTCTGCGGATCAGTGTTGTATCCCCCCTCAAATCGTGGGATATTATTCATGTCTAGTCTCTTGATCTTGCTATCTTTTTGGTGCCTTGTAGGTATTCTAATAGCCTTCGTAATGTCTAACATACTTTGGGTTGCTAGTAGGGGTTCTTCGTTGTCATTTCTCTCATGGTGTCCATGATGCCTACACGGTTTCCTACTTTCCCGTCTTCCATGCCTAGATTCTCTAGAGTGCCCTCGTCCTCTCTCTCGACTCTCTCGTCAAGGGTTCTCATTATGCTTACCCTTATCCTCATGGTTGGGCTCTTTGTGACTGCATCCTGATGTGGAAGAAGAGGGTGAATGATGCGATGAAGGTGAAGAAGAAGGAGAACCATTTCCATGATGATGTTTCTTACCTTGTCTTCAGTTGCTACAGCCCCGATCGTGATGACGATCAGACTGCCTATCCTTATCATTTGTTTGTGTTCCCTTATTGACAATTGGTGTTCATGGGAATCAGAACTAGGATTGTGTATCATGGAGCATAGGTTCTGATACACCACCTCCTCACTATCATTAGGAGGGGGAACATCATTTTGTAGAGAACCTATTGAAAAAGGTTCACCACCCTTAATTTCTCTTATGATGGGTGAAGCATTATGGGGTCCTTTTCCCTTCAACGATGTGTGATAACTCTCCTACCGCGAGTCCCTTAGACGTTGTGCCGTCATGGGATGGTAATCCCTTGTGTCGTAATCACATGCAACGTATTCAATGTATAGTTTCATCATGCCTATCTGTGCAAGAGCACGAAGGAGCATGTTGGGGACTACATGATCCAGAGGTAACACTATGTTACCTTGCAAGTCATGCCAACATAGTTGTTCATCTTGATGGAGGATAAAAGTAAAATAGGGTATATACTCATCATGATGAGTATATACCACCCAATACTATTGAGGAACTAGTGGTTCTTGGTTATGTATGTTGTGTCGTCAAATGTCTCTTGTGTGATCCCTAGGCGATGAACCGCTTTTGTGTGGAGAAGAAGACATTGTTATCTTGTTGGTGTGCCGATTGACCGTTGTTTAAATTTTCTTCTGATTCATCCTAAGGGTTCGTTTAAGCTTCCCAATGATGTGGATTATTTCCTACGTTCTACTTAGCACACAAACAACTTAGT
Organism: Gnetum montanum; assembly: GCA_015680685.1. Lineage (NCBI taxonomy): Eukaryota > Viridiplantae > Streptophyta > Gnetopsida > Gnetales > Gnetaceae > Gnetum > Gnetum montanum. The sequence continues at coordinate 896,740 of MNCI01026019.1, forward strand.
CCCTGGCAACGGCGCCAATGATGAGTGGCGAGGTACCCCTACACTCAACCATACAAATACAAGCATTACACATGCGATCCGGTCGAAATCCGCAGACTAAGTGCCTACACATCTTACGGAAAACCTAAGGTTAATCAATCGTTGTCCTCCCAAGATTACTTGTATTTGTCACGGTTGTATGGTTAAGTAACCTTGAGGCATGTGATTTTTATATATTTTATGTTTTTATCGCCTATGCTAAGAGAGGAAAGGGTGAAGAGACTAAGTGACTAACTCTAACTAACTAAGCCTTAATTACCCTAGCATCAATATCCCTTCCCACTTGCCATTTCACACCGTAAACCAATGCAACACTGCTGGGATTACCAAACGCTATTCGTTACTGGGATTACCAAGCATAACACACGTGCTCGAAGCGGTTGTACTAAATGCACTTAACTAGGAGTTAAGGGTTGAGAGAGATTTAATTAACGAATAAAGCATTTAAACATTTAACATTAATTAAAGTCCTATTTGGCTTAGTCCATATACTGCAAGGTTTATCCAAAAGTTTGTCTTTATTGCCATACACAATTATGTGCTCAGGTACAGAATTGCTCGAATAAAGATCCGTTCACTTTGGGACTCCTACTGTGGGCACATGGAAATTATTCTAGCTCTAGAATGGAAAAATGGCAAGAGTTTGGCTAAGGTCTAAATCTAGATGGAGAAACAAGGGAGAGCCACCTCTTATTTATAGAACTAGCGACGAGCTGCGATATCACGTATGCGATATCGCATCCCATCACATAGTATGCATAAGGATTTGGTTGCTGATATAGATATTTTTGTCTTAGTGGTGGCATTACCCATGATTGTGGTTGCTACCACTATTGCTAATATTGCTCCTATGCCTATGGGTAAGCTCCACCTGGGTAATAGGTCAGTTCAAAGGTTTGTCAATAGTTACCTTGAGGATAAGGTAACCATTTTGGCATTTTCTTCTTGATGAATCTAGGATTGAGCACATATGCTCTTAATTCTTGCAAATGTGTCATCATAGGACAGCATCCTTTAGGATGTTCATACTGGCATACTATACACCCTTCCTCATCCTTTGAGCTTGAGTAAGAACATTCTGCCACTAAAGCAACTTTTTCTTTGCGTCCATAGTCTCTTTTCTTTTTCTTCTCCTAATCCTTATTAAAGGCTTGTTCAATTCTTTCTTCTAAAATTTTAAGGTTGTAGCAAAATTTTCATCCACCAAGTTCCACATCTTTTCTACCTTATTTGCTATATCAGTAACCAAGTTTTGAATAGGTAGAGTTTTCTTCTAGATCACCTCTTCCAAGGTTTCTTCCTCTTTCTTGTCACATATTTGTACATCTCTTTTTCTAATAGATGGGTCTCAATTATATTCCTTAGCTGATTCTCTCTTTTTCAACTCACCTTCCTCCTTTGCCATGTAATCAATTAATCTTTGGATTCAATGGATGTTCATCACTGACAATCTTCCTTAGGCATAGACCCCAAGGATATCTCTGGTTTTATTCCTCAACCCATGGAATATGTGCCTAAGCTACTCCCTTTGGGAAACTCCATGGCCTAGGAACTTATGCATGAGAGAGTAGTATCTACCCATCACCACATCAAGGAATTTGTGGGTCTGTTGCTTCCAACCCTGTATCTACTTTCTAAGGTTTGAAACCCAAGAACAGGTTTGCTATTTATCATTAAAAAGTTTGAGCATGGTACTCCACCTTCTAATTAATTCAAGTTCTAATGACCTATACCAACTTTTTGCCTCCTTGATAAGTGTATGAGGGAACAAGTTACATTTCTACCAGTCACTTTCGATATTCTATAGGACACAAGCATCGTGAAATGCTTGAAGATGATGTTGTGGATTTGTGTTATACCCACCTTCAAACTTAGGAATATTGTTCATATCAAGTTGTTTAATGCGACTGTCTCTCACATGCCTAGTTGGAATATATATATCTTCCCTTATGTTGATCATGTTGCAAGTAGCCAACAAGGGTTCTTCATGATCATAGGGTTCGTATGCTTGATTGTAGTGATGCCCCATTTGATACTCATAATTCTCTCTCTCTTCATGTTTGTCCCTATTCCTTCATGATTCATGCTCCTCACCTTCTTCAACAAGATGCCTTCGTCGATACTCATGTCTATCATGAGCTCAATTTCTCTCCTTGTCATGCTCTCTATACCTTCATTCCCTTCTGTGAAATTCTACCAATGATCATGAGAAAGAAGAAAAAGTAGTTGCAGAATGATGTTATCTAGTTCTCCTTCTATGAGTCTGGAATTCATCTTTTTGTGATCCAACAAAAGCTCTAGGCCTTGAGTCCTACTTGTGCTTAGAGTCCTTTGCTTCTCTTCTTCGTATCTCTATGAGGGCTAAATGTAGTTGCACCTTGATAGGTTCTTCTAAATGAATAATAGGCATTTGTGAATGGACATCATGATCATGGTGGAGTTTCTCTACTACAAATGCTTCATCATCAAGTTCTTCTAGGATAATAGGAGAGTTAACCTTCTTTCCCATAGATGCTCATGGTTGGTTTCCATAGCAGAGTCTCTCCGCACTTGTGCCTTTGTGAGTTGGTAGGGTTTTTTCATGTGTTTAGTCACATGGTATCCTTCTTGTGCATGATTCAAATTTATTCCTCTTAAAGTTTTTTTCATGTGTTTAGTCACATGGGTGTTGAATGCTTTGGAGGCAAAACTATATTTCCCTATAGGTCTCTCCACCTCATTTTTCCATCTTAGTGGAAGATGAATGTGAAATCAAGACAGTAAGAATCAATGTGAGCATATGAGATTCTTACTTACATAGACATACTCTAGTCTTCATCATGATTTTTTTTGTTATTTCCCCTCTATAATTCTTTGAAAAGTGATAGTTTTTCCTTAGTTGAAGCCATGTTGTAAGTGTAACGCTTGGTTAAGGGTGTGTTATTATAATTATTTAAATATTATGAAGACTGACTTTATGGTTCTTAATACAATGAACTTTGTAACATCAATTACTTAGCACACATCGACACATCCCTGGCAACAGTGACAATGATGAGCGATGGAGCATCCAACACTCTACCATATAAGTCATGAGTGCTCATGCATGACCCGATCATAATCCATAGAATGTTATTATGCTAGTAATTGATATTGAGTTCGTGATCTTTGTCTTCCCACTTTAAGTTAGTGAAGACTAAGCATATGGTTTAACTTGTAGTGAGGCATATGTTAAGTGATGTTGTACAGCTCATTTTACTCCTAAGCATAAATATCATAAAAATGAAATTAAATGCTAAGTTTAAGTAATGATAGAAATGTAAATCTATTCTCGCTTATAGTGATGAGCATCTGTTCTTGGTTTACCGTACATGCCTTGGGCTCATTTAACCATTACTATGTTACCAAGTGAGTTTACTACTAATAAAATTAAGTGAAACCACTACTGGGTTACCAAACAATTACACTTAAGTGCTTGAAACCAGTCATACTCATTCCACTTTACTAATGAACAAGGAAAGTAAAGTACTTTGAAAATGTAAAGAGTTAACTAAGTAAACATGGAAATTAATCTAAGTAAATCAATAAACTAAGTGGATGTTGCAATGATGAGAAGTAATCCCAATCTTTATTTCTAGTCATGAACTATGCCCAAGTACATTTCACTTAAATAAAGATTCCGCACAACTGCTAAACATCACACTGTAAGCATTCACTCTATCATTAACTATGAAAACAAACTACAAAAGTTCTCTTAAGGAAAAGTTGTTGATTGTGCACCTAAGTGTTGGTATTTATAGGGCTACACACATCTTGAGACATTGCATCAACAACATCGTTGATACGATCTCGTTGCTATGATATCGCAACAACCAAAAATTTGACTTTATCAAAAGACAAAAGCAAATCAACATAGAAGTTACCTTAAGGTCTTATAAAAGTAAATGTTGTTGAACATGGAAACATTGTTAGACTATGGAAAATGAGTAGATATAGAGTATTTTCCATTTCAAAAGATGTTCCATTTTATTTATACCATTGTTTTCAAAATGCTTAATCCAACAATGATTTGGATCAATGTCTATGCTACTATTTTCACTCTCCTATTGTACAATTTTTACCTACTATGAGCCTACTGTAGCATTAAAATCTTAATGATAAAAAAAAATCTTTCTATTCAAAATTCTACATTATCTATTTGCAAATGGTAAAAAGAATAATCTCTAGATCAACCTACATTACTGTAGATTGTAACTTTTCTAAGGGCAATTTAATTTTAAAAACAAGAAATGCACAACCATGTTGTAGATATATTTCTAGCTAAATATATTCCTTACATTCATTTATCTTACGTAGTTGCACAATTTACTCTAAAAATGTTCTAATTAAGCAAATAATACCTCCAAAGGACCTTCATCTTCTACATTCTCTATTTTTTCTTCAAAAAATTTAATGAACCTTAGAACAACCAAATCTTCTAAATCTTACCAAAAAAATAATCATGATGTCCATCTTGGTATCTTTTCTTTAGCTTCTTGGGGTAGTTCTATGGTTTAATTAATGGAATATTTAAGAGTACATTCTTTATTATGATCCTAAGCAAGTTTGCAAATTGGTAAAACAAACAATTTTTAAAAAAAATTTGAAAAATGTAAAGAAAAAAAAAACATTTTTATTTGAATAGTATTATGAAATGCCTTAATTCAAAGGTAAACTAGTTATCTACTACTATTCCTCATCATTTACTATACATAATTAGCAAAACATGAATGAGATCTCATCATCTAAATGTTGAAATAAATAGATGGCATAAAATTATTTGTCAAGAACAATTATTTTGATTATTGATAAATCATCAATTGGTTGGGTTATCACTGATGCTATATTACATCTATTTGACAAAAAGTCAATTTTTGTCCACTAATAGTATTATATCTACGGTGTCGTATATTCAATATCATAGGACAAGCTATGTCATCGTAGATCTGATATATCGTGGGATGTGTGCAACCTATAAATACAACACTTAGGCACACTGATCAAAAGGATTTTCATTCCACCTGTAGATAGACTCTTGCAATTTGTTTTCGTAGTTTTAGCAATAGAGTGAATCCCCATAGTATGGTGTTGAGTAGTTGTATAGAATCTTTATTTGAGTGAAGTGTACTTGGACATAGTTCATGTCCAAAAATAAAGATCGAGATTTCTTTTCATCATTGTAGCATCCACTGAGTTTTACTATTTTACTCAGTATAGTTTTTACTGTTTTCTTAGTTTAATTATTTACATTTCCAAGTACTTTACTTTCTTGTTTATTACTAAAGCAGAATAAGTACGACTGGTTTCGAGTGTTTAAGTGTAATCATTTGGTAATCTTGGTAGTGTTATTGCTTGGTTCACCCAGTAGCATAACACTTGGTAACCCAATAACAATTACATGAGCCCTAACTATGTATGGCAAGCTAGAATTGAATGTTTATCACTCTAGGCTAGAGTAGATTTACATTATTGTTGATGAGTGGCAAGGTACCCCTACACTCAACCATACGAATACGAGCGTTACACGAGCGATCCAATCGAACTCTACAGATGGACTAATTGTAGCATCTAGACAGTTAGCCTTAGGTCGTAGTTCGTTGTCTTCCCACCTGGAGTTACGAAGTAGTCACACTTAAATGCTCGTAATCAAGTCGTACTCATTCCACGTTTAACAGGAGTTTAAGGGTGAGAAGGGATTAACTAGGAAAGCAGTAAATAACAAGTAAATAAATAATTAATCTAAGTGAATGTTGCAATGATGAAGTAATCTTGATCTTTATTGTTGGTCATGTGCATGTCCAACTACGTCACACTCGAATAAAGGTTGTCGTACAATTACAATCACCACATTGCAGGCATACACTGGGAGGAAAAGGGTTGATAGAAAGAAATTAAAACACTTAAACTAAGAACTACTTACTTACTCTTTGACTCATCTATCTACCTCTTATTTATAGATGAGGAGAAAGGCTGCGATATCATGGATGCGATATCACGACCGCGATATTGCATACACGATATTGCAATTGCCCAAAATGCAACTCATCATACCCCCACAACTAAATGAAAACTCTTCCTCGAGTTACAGTGATTACATAGTGGATAAGTATGGGATCATTGGATGGTGGAAATGGGTTTATGCCGCAATGTGGAATGAAAACAAAACAAAGACACAACACAAAGAATGTGCTACAACTACAAAATTTGTGGAACTCATGTAGTTCCTGGTGGCGATGGCTCCTCCATTAGTGCTTTCTGTTTGTCTTATGCTCCAAATTTTGAGACTTGATGGCGTTGGAGTATGGCCTAGAGCTTTTCCTCTTCGGTCCAAGGGTCCTATGTCGTCCATGCTAATGTTCTGATGTTTGATGGAGTCGGCACCTCCCATGGACAGGGTAGCTGCGGAAACATTTGATTGGCCTTGACATACCAAGCCACAAACACCCGATGTTCCTCTTCATAGGCTCTCGCTTTATCTTTGTATTCTTGGAAATCCGAAAGTCGTCAAGCCAGATCTGTTGTAGCACCTTTTTATCCTTGGTAGCTCACTTTCACCACCTCAAGTTCAGAATTTGTGATCTCTAATTTTTCTAATAACTTCTTGCATTCTGCAAATTTTGCTTTGTATTTAACATAGGTGGTAGCTACCTGTTGGTCAAGCTCTATTCTTGGGCACCCTGTTGTTAACATGGCAAGGTTGGCATACCGTAGGTTTATCAACTCCATGTATTTTGTCAAATCTTGAATCTGCAAGTCTCAATTCTTAACTTCCGCTTGGTGGGCAAAGGCATATGTGTCCAATATGGCCCACCAATCAGTGTGTTGAGCACTAATAGCATTGATGTGGGCCTTGACCATATGGATTTCCTTCTCAAGGATCTGTTTGTACATCCCCACCTGGTCTTGGAAGTGCTCCTTTAGCTTTTCATGCCATTTAGCCTCATTTTTCCATGTGCTAATTTCGATAGCAAACTTTTGGCGAATAGCACGTACCTCCTCCATTGAGAGGGTTCCATTCTCCCTGGATAAATGGCTCATGTCTTAGTTGACCTGGATGAATTGTTCTCACAATTGATGGAAGTGTTCCTCAAGAACATTCTTTTGCTTCTCCACAGCGGTCAACCGAAGGTTTTCAGCAACAAGCTACTTATTTTCTTCTTGTAATGTGTTGAGTGCTTTGATATGCACATGATTTTGTACCTGTGTTGTAGAAGCATCCCAAATAACATTCTCTTTTTCTTCAGCCACCTTTTTATTCTCCGTCAGTAACTTGGTTAGTTGCTCAGTTCTGAAGCTATCTCGCTAGTCTATGTGAACAAATTGCAAAGGATCCCGTTGTGCTGCTTATAGGGCTACGAGCTGCTCTTGTAATTTCTGCACCTCTACTTCAGCATGCTCAACCCTCACTTTTGTTAAAACCAGCTTCCCCTTCGTGGAAATGAGGTCTAACTGAATTACCGTAACATCCTGAGGGATGTCAAACAGGGACATCATTACTTGTCCTATTTATAGCAATCAATCAAGAGCATCCTCATGTTTTGCAAGAGTCATTGAGGTTCCAGCCAAAGTTTGAGCATCCCGTGCCCCTGTGAGATCTACCGATGACACAACAGGTGTGTTAAACGATTCCTTGATGTGGTCTACGACCACTTCTACAACTCCCATGGCATCTTGGTGTTGCATGACCACCATAGTGGCCCCTTCACCAGTTTCTAATTGCACTTGGAAAGATGTTGCATTTCCTAAGATCTGTTGTGACCAAGTACTTTCCTCTCCTCTTGTATGAATAGACACTTCACCCCTTGTACAATCGAAAGAAACTGTGGATTGTATGGCATCATCAATGATGCGGAAGAGATTTGCATCATCACGAATTCCCCAACTGACTATCTCGGCGATGGCCCTATGATGCCTAATCGACCGTCTATAGTCTTGCAGCGGCGGTAGCTGATCTTGGCTCATGCTAGGCCCTGCTTCCTGTTGTTGGCTGGGTCCTATACTTGGAGGTTGGTTGGGTCCTGCAAGTTGAGTTGCAGTTGGTCCAGCCATCTGTTCTTCTTCTTATTCTGGTCCCAACGTCTCACCAGTAATTTTCCTTGCGACGTGGCTTTAATAGTTTTGCATATGAATCATTTTAGGCTTTTTTGAGGACATCATTAGTATATCCTCTAATACCAGCACGTCGACACAACTTCTGATAAGACAAGGAAAGGGCAATGCCATCTTCCCTGTCTTCTATTCCTCGAACCGCCTCAAGATCTCCATTAAGTATAGATGGGGCAGGTTAGCATTAACCTTCCCCATCAGCATTGCACATCCTCTTTCCACATACATTGATATTTTTTTTAAATCCTTCGTGGGGAAGAGGTGATAAGTTCCAATTTTGAAATAGATCCTCTCTTCCGTTGTCAACTAACCAAATGTCTTATCTCTTCCATACACCCTTTCCAACCAATCCCTTCGCACATCAGGGTCTGAATGGGTGGATAACTAAGCAACCTTGGGCCCTATATTCGAAAGGTTTAATACTTTTGAAATGGCCTTCATGGAGAAATCAACACACCAAAAATATTGATGGTGGTGCCTTGCTCTCTGTTGTGCCAGAATTGGTACATCTCCCCTAGGTACCAGGCACCGCTTTTGAAAAGAGTAGGCCATAAGGGAAACCCTTTGAGGTGATCCTTAACAGCCTTAGGAGTGAACTTTGCAAAAGATTCAAAGTTTAATTCCACAATCACCGCAGTGAATGTGGAATTTTCGTGGATGGCCTGAACATGATCTTAGGGCAACGTGAGATGTTGTCCCTGTTCAGGCACTACAGTAGCTCCTCCTTCTACCTACCTAAACTGTACAGTAGGAGCGTCCTCTTGATGAATGCTAAATGATTGTTCCTCCTATTCTGCATGTTGTCCGACAAGATCTTGTCTTCCACCTCTCCTAGGTCGTTTGCTTCCACCTTGAGCAGGACCTTCTTGTTGTTCACGTTTCAAGGCCATCTGTAATCACACGAGGCCAAGCGTTAGTAAGGTTGTTTTTGAAGTTAAGTTATACCTTACTACTTGCCTTAATTAATTAATTAATTTGTTTAATCTCCATGTGATGTTTCCCAAAATATTATAGTAGTGGGTCCTTTTTACTTAGGTAGTTTTTCAATTTTAGTTTCCTGGTATACCTAGGGATAAAATTATTTTCAGCATAATTTATTCTTAATGTTATAGCTAATTACCCTTGATAATGTCCTTCAGCAATGATAAATTCCAAAAAATTTAGGTGCTATTCGGCAAGTGTCCCTCCCCCACAACTAAGCTGAACACTCTGGGTTCAAGCAGGTTCAGAAAGAATTAAAATCGGAGTACCAATGAGTGAGATATAGGTAGGAAAGCAAGGGTGTCACACTCGCAAGTTGTAGAGAAAAATTTGAAAAACTCCCCTGTGTGAATTGTGAAAATGATGCTAAGTGTTGCAGGGGGTCATCTATTTATAGGTTTATGGGACGCGATATCACATACAATACATCGCATATGCGATATCGCATCGGCCGCAATATCGCATACATGATATCATAGCCTATCGATGTTTAGGCCCAAGGGAAAATACCAAATTTTGAAGGTTTTTCCTGGAATCAAAAATGGAAATTAGGACATGTGACATATGTTGAAGGGTTCTAGGGTAATTAGATGGTTTGGAAGCCACAAATAATGATCTGTGGATTTTATCAATAAGAACCTTGGGTGGTAGAGAAAAAGGCTATGTGATGGTACATAGGAACGTTGATTCGGAGGGATAATAATAATAGGGAAAGAATGTTATTAAAAATAGGCTGAGGGTAAGAAATGGTGGGTGTGAGATGTGTCATAGGTGAAGATTACAAAAGATTACACAAGTGGGTCCTCCCCAAAGCAGGTTTCAACCTATAATGCCTTTGCATAACCACACTTAAAGTGTCTGTGGGCACTCGAAGGGTTAAATGTAATCCACACTAATTCCACAAAACACACACATGTAATTATCACCGGAATGAGATAAGAATTCTACGTTACACACGACACGAGCTACAATTACACAAATAGTGAGATGAGATGAACTATAGAAGGGGATTGTAGAGATTGGGACATGAGGTAATTGACCCAAGGCACAGTGAATCCTGCGTGTAAAGCATGATTAACGTGTCATTAACCCATCGTTCCAAGATCAGGACCAAGTCCATTACTCTAATCAATGACACCGCATTGTTTCATCCCATGACGAATGACTATGAGAGTACCATAACAACAAGGCGTACGATCACTTGGCGTTTTATCCAAGGGAGGAGTGATTTTTGTTTTATGACACTTTTCTTTCCATTTTCTTTTTCTTTTCTTTTCTTTTTTAGAATACTGAATCCAGAGAAGCCGCCAACCTTCAGGCATGGGTGCATGTCTTTCCAGTGGGACCCCCTAGAATAGCATTGGATTTTTGAGTGCCCTTTTGATTACTCTTAC
>MNCI01026019.1:907516-941427 GCA_015680685.1 Gnetum montanum
AAAAAGTTATAAAATTAAAGAAAATAAAAAATAGTTATTAATCCTGCTTGTTACTAGAATAGGGGATATCCCCCATAACTAAACATTTGAGCATGGCAAGGATTAATAGTTGAAAGATGGGATCCTTGCATGTTGGAAATATCGGAACTTGGTCATACTTACCCCATTGGGGTTCACACACTTGATTATAGTAAGCATAGTGGGGAAATTTGTAAGATGTGGTTCTTGGGTAAGGAGTTGACCCACTATGATGTTTGTGACCGTAAGATGGTATGCAAGGATCATGATGTTGCCTTCCATGCCTATGTTCATTGGGTCGTATGGTTGTTGGAGTGTTAATTGGTGGCCCTAATGGAGTTACATGAGGTGCTGGGTTCGAAGGTAAGTGTGCACAACAAGGTTGGACTTGTGCTAAGTTAGAGGATGCAATGGCCTTGGAATTGTGTTGTCCCTTCTTATGGTCATGCTTAAAGAAGGGATGCCTTCAATGTTACTAAGGCCTCTCACTACTGTTGGCAATAGCAGCACAAGTAACGTTCGTGGGTTGTTGTTGTGGTGAAAACACCTTAGGAACAGTTGATGGCAATGTAGAAGAAGGGAAAGGATGAGAATGTTGAAAATTAGGAGAAGTCTAAGGTGCACAAGGCAGTGGTTGTGTTGAGGACATGGGATGATAGTATTGAGGAGAATGGTAATGTGGTGAGATAGAGTATGTTGACCCAGCTGGAGAAACAAGGTATTAGACTAGATAAGCATTTGGATTCGGATGATATGAAGGGTGTCTCCAGTTTAGGGGTGGCTTCCCCCATGACTGGGAACCTTAGGAATAGTTGGTGGCGATGTAGAAGGAGGGAAAGGATGAGAATGTTGAAAATTAGAAGAAGTGTAAGGTGCACAAGGCGGTGATTGTGTTGAGGACATGGGATGATAGTATTGAGGAGAATGGTAATGTGGTGAGATAGAGTATGTTGACCCAGCTGGAGAAACAGGGTATTGGACTAGATAAGCGTTTGGATTCGGATGATATGAAGGGTGCCTCCAGTTTAGGGGTGGCTTCCCCCACGACTGGGATTGTTGCCACTGTGATTGAACACAATATCTCTATATGAACTCTGGGTGTAATGTGCTTCCCCAATCCTCATGTAAATGTAACAGGATTGGGCATTGACCCTTGGGGTGACCGTACAGGCAAATGTTACATTCATACGTATGATTGATAATTGAGCTCTTATTTTCCTTATCCCTTCTTTCCGATTGTCTAATGATACTTTGTTCTGCTTCTTGGGTTGTTAAAACTCTATCTCCAATAATATTGATATATTCTCCACACTTTTTATGTGTCCATTCCAACATCTTATTGATCTTTGCCTCAACTTCCTCTAATGATTGTTGTACTGGCAAAAATGGTTCTTTCTCCTTGTGATAGGTTGATTTCTCCTTTTTATGATCATGGACCTTTTTTAAGTTGAGATTTTGGTCCCATTGATGTTTTTCAAGACTCTCCCATCTAGCCAATTCTCTTTCTTCTTTTGCTACCCGCTTAATAAGCTCTTGGACTTGATGGGTTCGTAGTTCGTATAGTTGGCCTTAGGCATACATTCCTAAGGTCTCTCTTGTTTCATCACAAAGCCCATCAATGATATGGTACATTAGCCTTTCCTCGGAAAACTTATGGCCTAGACAGTTGTTTAACAGTGCATAATATCTTTCTAAGGCCATGTCCAAGGATTTATGTTGTGCTTGTTTCCAATCTTGGGTTTGTTTCCTCAAGGTTGACACTCTTGTGTAGGTTTGATATCTTTCGTTAAAGAGTTTCTACCATTCTTGGCCAACATCGTATTGAATTTGGTTTTAACGATCTATACCATACTTTTGCTTGGCCAACGAGTGTCATAGGAAAGAGCTTAAGTTTTTGCCAACCGTTATCAATGTTGTTCCATGTACAGGCATCATAGAAGGCTTGTAAATGTTGATGCGGATCTAAGTCATAGCCTCTTGAGAAATTGGAAAATTTTTTTAAATCGAGCTTGGGTAGGCGGCTCGCTTTACGATGCCTACGAAAGATTCGAACAGCCTCTTGTATTTGCGTTAAGCTTGTAGTGACCAGTGGGGGTTCATCGTCATCGGGTAAGTTATGCTTTCGTGCGTTGGGATGACGTTGCTTTCGTTCATGTTTATAAGAAACCCCCACCTCGGGTTGCATACTCCAATCTTCATTGTCATATAGTTCGTTGGTTCTCCAATGAACTTNGCGTTACATGCGCGATCCGGTCGAACTCTGCAGACGAACTAGTTGTGGCATCTAGATAGTTAGCCTTAGCTCGCAGTTCGTTGTCTTCCCACCTGGACTATTATTAGCTTTTTCACGTATGGTTTACTCCAGAGTGAGGTGTATGATGTGTTTCTATGCTAATGCTACTCCTAAGGACAATGGAAAGTAATATTAACTAATCTAAGAGAGAGAGGGTGAGAGAGAGTCTAAGCTAGCCTAAGTGCGATGAGCATCCATTCCTCGATCATCCGTACACATCTTGGACTTCGTGCACGACTACCATTGGGATTACCAAGCACAAATCCTAGGTAAGCTACGGGGTTACCAAGTAGTCACACTTAAATGCTCGTAATCAAGTCGTACTCATTTCGCGTTTAACAGGAGTTTAAGGGTGAGAAGGGATTAACTAGGAAAGCAGTAAATAACAAGTAAATAAATAATTAATCTAAGTGAATGCTACAATGATGAAGTAATCCCGGTCTTTATTGTCGGTCATGTGCGTGTCCAAGTACGTCACACTCAAATAAAGGATGCCGTACAATTACAATCACCACACTACGGGCATACATTGGGAGGAAAAGGGTTGAGAGAAAGAAATTAAAACACTTAAACTAAGAACTACTTACTTACTCTTTGACTCATCTGTCTACCTCTTATTTATAGATGAGGAGACAGGCTGCGATATCACGTACGCGATATTGCAGTTGCCCAAAATGCGACTCATCAATTCTCATTACTTAGATTTAGATTTCTATTCTCAACTTCCATTATGTTTATTGCTAGGAGTAATTAGGGCCTAACAACATCAATTATCTTATGCCTCACTTTGGACTAAACCATACGTGACAAAGCTACCACTAGTCCAAGTGGGAAGACAACGTCCTACAATCAATGCTTAACAATCTAGATGCCACAACTAGTCCCATCCACAAAATTTGACTAGATCATGTGTGAACGCTTGTGATTCGTATGGTTGGGCATAGGGGTACCCACTACTCATCAACTATGTAGTACAAATACCATTGAAGATTAATATTGTGTTTTCTTGAAATGTCCTACTTGGAAGGATATTTTAAGATGTGAGAATTAAAAAAAATTGGCAAGTCATGTTGCACTTTATTTAAGAGTTAGAAAACCTACTAATTTATATTAAAAAATAAGATTGTTATTAAGATTGGCCAAAATTATAATGCAAAGATGGATTGTTGAAATGATGATTATTTTTTTTATTAATGCCTCCTATAATGCTATCTAGGTAAAATTGTTTTTCCTTGTAACTTACTCTTACTCGAGATGTGCAAAAGTGCCTTGCTTTTGATACTCTTATGAAGCTACCTTATATTACATTGTAGAATATCTATCTCAATGTTCCATTTTTTGAGCCAAATCATTCTCTCATGGAATCACCCTTTCTATTGTGAATAGACTTCCTTCGAAATGCTTTTGAATTTCTTCTGTTTTCTTCCAATATTTGCCAATAAGTCGAAGACCCCACATTGCACACCCATACAAAAGAATTTATTGCACAATAGAACAAAATAACTTTTTTTATGTTCCACACTCCATTCTTCTGTAACTTTTTTGATTTACTATATCCTTAGGTAGCACATATTTCTACTTACCCCTTAGAATCAAACCTATGAGTTACCTTGCAAACTGAAAGCTACATCTTATAAAGATAAAAAAATAGATAATTAAAGCTAGTGATAAGTAGGTTAAGTCATTAGCTCAATGTCTTATTAACCAAAAGATTAAGAATTTGAAATACACTTAAAAACATCCTTATGTTCCCATGTAAATATACCCATGATCAAGTTAACTCAGATTCAAACAACCATCCGTTAAAAGTCAAAGCATCAGTAAACGTATAATCAAATTATTTCAGATTCGAACATGCAAGTATTTGCCCCACTTTGTACCACTTAGTAGACTCTCGATATCACTGCACCGAGAATTGTTAGGTGTTGGAATCTTGCAATAAAACAACACTTTCAGAGTACAGTCCGACCTTCACGTGATAGAGAATTCGAAATCCGTCGGCGCAAACGCTGCAAATTATTCTTCCACAATCGTCGACCAACTGCCACACCTCCTCCTCGACAGCCTCGCCCCTTGATTTGCGGCTCCAAAACACTGCAGAGCATCGGCCCCATCGTCCACAAATCAAAACATTGCACAACAACAATAAATCAAACATTCGCAGATATCGAAGAGACATTCGTCGTCAGAGATCACCACCTAAAAAACAACAACGCCGCACGACAATCTCCTCATCATCGTCGTCACGAATTCAAGACGATGTTTCACAAAGAGACCGCCAAGAGCGAAGCTAAACAAAACTTGCATACATACATACACTTCGTAGCAAAGGAAGCGCGCTGCTTCCCTGCGAATACATGGCACAGATACAGGAGGGGCAGAAACAAAGGAATCGGAGAAACAAAACCGGAGGAGACAGAGGGGCCAATGATTACGGAAACAAAGAAATCAGAAAAGCAGAACCGGAGGAGATAGATAGCGGGGCCGATTATTACGGAAACGATCGTTTCCACCGCAACCGCAAAACCAGTCATATCATACAACACATCAAATGGTCCTCAAATCGCAATGGTCGGCGAGCGAGAACTTGACATCGAAGAAGGTCCCGGACAGGATCTCCCGGGTGAGCAGCCGATTGGCGCGATCGGTCCAATGAATGCCGTCCCAGTTGAGATAAGTGTCGGGCTGCGCGCAGGGGCCGGCGAGGACGGTGCGGCCGGCGACGGTGCCGGAGACGCCGCACTGGACGTCGTAGTCGAAGTTATGGAGTCCGCCGACGCCGCAGCAGGCGCGCGTGGTCTGCTTGAAACCGTAGCGCCCGGGGCTGACCACGAAGCGGTAGATGATGTCGTACGTGTTGACGAAGGCAACGGTGGCTCCCGGCATGTGCTGCCGGGCCTCCGCGAGTTCCCCCTTGAGCAACGAGTTGTAGTACCGGACCGCGGAATTGTAGGCCTCGGAGCAACCGTGGGCGTCCAGGTGCTTCGCGGCGTCCGGGAAAAACGTGAGCCAGAAGGCCTCGCAGCCCTGCGGACCCACGTCCTTGACCAGAATGGTGCGCGCCCCCTCGGCGTACAGGTCCCGGACGCCCTGGACCACGTTCTTGGCGACCTCCGGCAGGATCTGTCGCTTGATCTGGTCGGGGCTCAGTTTGAGGTTCTCGTAGCCGTAGCTGAAATCGTTGCCCCCGATGTCCACCACGTAGAGGGCCTTCGAGAAGGCGTCCGGCAATGGCAGGTACTTCTGGTCTCCCCGTGCCGACACCACCGCCTGCACCTGCTGCTTGAACACCCGGAACTGGCTCACCTGGATCGCCAGGTTTATCGGCGCTATGAAGGAGACGTCCCGCGCCGTGGCTCCCGCTGCCGCGAAGTTCGCGCCGTGGGCGTAGTTGGAGCCCACGGATTGCAGGTACGGGCTCAGGAATGGCAGCCCCAGCGCGCTCGCTGATGGATCCGTGGATGGGACATCACACACAGAGACGAGATTAGCGTGGGAAGTGGAGAAATCGGAGCTTGGGAGTTTTTATATGATCACGTGAATTTTCGAAACTGGAACTGAAATTCTGAGCTCTGTGCATGGTGTGTGAGTTTTAGCAAGGTCACGTTTGGTTTCTGTTGGAAGACGCTGCGTTTTTGTTTGTGGCTCAAGTGGCTGTATCAGGCGGAGTCCGTGGTTGGTCCTGGATCTCTACTAGCGATTGGAAGAAAAGAGCGTTTTTGGAGTGACTCTGCCACAGAGTGAACCCAAAAATACCTTTTTTTCCTTCCTAATCGCTGCTTGGTAGTCAATGGCCCCCCAACAACTTGGAATTTTCCACGCATTATGGTTAAACAGGCAGGTTTGTTAGAAGCAGATTGAATCTAGAGAAGATCCGAAAGAAACAGAATGCCCCCCCGAACAACAGCTACTTGACTGAGAATTTTCCACGCATTATGGTTAAGCAAGCAGGCATGTTTGTTAGAATCGGATTCACACCGGTGATGATGAATAATTTAAAGAAGATTCGAAAGCAGTATGGTAAGAAACAGAAACTTCCGGTCGACATGCTTGGCCGAGAAGATATTAGCATGTTCTAACAGTGCAGATCGATCGAAAGAAGAGCAATGAGAATCGTGCAGAACTATAGATTGGATTCTGGAACGGCAAAAATGGATTTGCAGAATAAGAAGAAATCAGTGAAACCCATGAGAGTGGTTCCATGCTAAAGCAGATACATTGGATAATTTTCTTTGAAATTGAAATGTTTGAGAGGGTAGCCGAGAGCAGTAACCTTAGAAGAGAGATGATGAAAGGTAAAGTTCAGACAGAATCTACCCAGTCCCAAATGGGCCGAAAATCGTGCATCACCATAAGATGGGAGGTCTACATGAAGTTCTTTGCCTTGGTTTGCTATGTCCATCCATACACAAGGCCAGAGACATTACAGAGCACATGAAATGCTTAAGAAACCTACATATTACTACTCAGAAAAAAAGGAGAATTGTTCGGAAAAAAAAAACAGCAAGGAAGTAAGAGCTTGATGTGGTATGATTATGTTACCGAGAAAATCGATGGAGAGACGGCCGTCACTGTAACGATTGACGGGCTTGCCGAAGTAAGTCTGGCCGTAGGGAGGGTTCTCTGCTAACATGTGGTTTGGAAACACAAAGTGAATGGCGCCCGTGTCAGAGTTGGAGTCACCGAAATTGAATATCGCCGGGTAACTGCATTTGGCATTGCAGAGCTCCACCACCATTGCTGCTGCTGCAACTGCCGCCATTAACGACTGCTGAAAGCTTCTTCTGCTGCTTCCTCTGCGTCTTGCTTCCATGGCTTTTTTTTCCTATACCCACAACTCCAAACCAGCACCACTGATCTAGCTATGAATGCCGGCTAGCTAAATGACTCCAGGCAGCGTTTTATGAAGATAGAGCCTGCTTTGCTTAATGGTGAATCGGAGGAATCTGTTACAGTGGGCGGTGTCAGAGCCGGAGCAAGAAAAAGACACCAAGTGTTTGCACGAGCACACATGATTTTATTACAACCCCCCGCGCAGGTATTTTGATTTCCTCCCTGAACAGTGAACTTCGCCTGTTTGATCGAGAATAATTGCTGGTGCGGCGGCGGATGAAAAAAAGAAACAAGTGTTATTTAATTCTACTGAGGCAGCATCCCGACACAAGTTTCATTCCGTGGGATATTATTAATCACGGCTGCAGCAATGGAGAGCCACAAGTTGGTTTATTGCAAAGCGGGAATAATTTGATTCAAAACCCAAATTCTTTTCCAAGATTTCAATTTCAGAAGTTTTTGAATTTGCATGGGGAGTACTGAGCAGTAACTGCTAACCAGAGCAAGCTGAAGAAGTAAACTGTAAAACTCGTGAACAAAGAATGATGATGATGGTGATGCAATGAATAGTCATGCAGTTCAGTGGCCCAGGTCTGATGTACCTGGACAGAGTCCTGTGTTTCTGTGTTTTTCTGTCTCATGCATGTGCCTGAGCCAGGCTGGGAATTGACGCCCGTATGCCTGTACTCAGAAAAAAGGTTCAAAATTTTTAAACACCTTATCTCTAAACGGGTATTTTTCAAACCTGCGGTCATTTACAAGGTTTGACAAAGAGCAGTGAAAAGATTGACTTTAATATTATTGTTGTTATAATTTTATTATATATTCTGAAATTCAATTTGTTGTTGCTCATTCAACCTAAAATCTAGGATAATTTTTCTTTATTTAACATGCTTTCACCTCAAATAGCTAAAATGTTTGAAAATTTGTTTTAATCTTACAACCTTACTGTTATTCTCTTAGTTTTAAGATTGCTTTTAATTTTGCTGCTACAGTTTAATCATATAATTTAAAATACAATGTATCATTACTTATATAAACTAGATAGAAATAAATAGAGATAGAGATAATTTTTCTTAATTTAACCGGTTTTCACTTTTACTTTATCAACCTCACCATTATCTTTTCATTTTTCCTATACATTTTATTTAAACTAAAAGACAATTCTTCAACACAATCGCACAATGAATTTTCTTTGACAGGCACCCCGGGCCGTCAATTTCCAACCCTGGCTGGGACCGCTCCAAATTCGGAACAAGTTCGATCCTGCATGTGCATGACTGCATCATTGCACTTTCCTCATCTGATGCCCTGTTGCTGTGAGTTGGGCCACACTTTGTGTGCCCTGTAATTTCTTCATTCAAATCGGATCAATCATGTCTCTTTGATCTGACGGATTTCGACCTCTTCGTTAAGTTATTGAAAAGTTGCCCCTGCTGCTGAGGCCGGATCAGATTCCCCCCATTCACGTGTTCAACCGGTTCCTGTATAACGTGCACAGCAGTACGTGGGTTTCTGTAGCTCAAGGTTGTATTGGCGTTTCTCTATTTTCTAAATACAAACCATAATCAAACCTTAACGTTAACAAAGATATCATGGAAGATATAGAACAATCTGACAGCTTGGCTTCCGGACAAACGACAGAAAAAAGTGTAATGGCGAAATCGTTCTTTTTCAATTGTGTGTTTTTTAATTTCATTTTCCTAGCAACAGTTTCAGATTCGTATATCGGTTAGTTCCGAAATGGGTGCAGCCCAGCAGTGATTGATTGCTTTTGCGAAGGCGCAGTTTGGGGTGTGGAGCATTAACAGATTCCTTCGGACAGAATCTCATAAAATAACCAACAATAAGCGACTAGTTTATTTAGCATCCGTGAGAATTAGTATCGAGGTAGCATTTTTGATGGAAGAGGTTTAACATTGAGTGCAATCTTCTGGGAAAAGTAGCTTTGATGCAGCAAGAATTCCGCCGTGTCTGCAACGCTGCGTGTTTGAATTAGGCGAGTGGGCCGCGTGCCTGATCGCAAATTGGCAAAACTTACTTTTCATAAACGTAAAAGACAATTCGTACCCTCCAACTAGCTGCAGGTTGCACTGTAATCAGCAAGCAGCTGGAGAGCAATGTCATAATGGCAACAACGATCGATAACGTACACATCATCGTAAAATTTCATAATGGCAACAACGATCGATAACGTACACATCATCTTAAAACCAAATGAATTTTTCAATATTTTACTGCCAAGTTACCAACATGACATGTTCCGCACAGTAAACTCAAAAGCATAACCTGGAAACGATTACATCCATCATCCATTTAAAGATTTCAGAGTAAGGAACGAAGAATTCAAAGATAAAACATGAAAATGTAATCATTTACAGGTACTTGACGTGACGAAGTACCATGCCAGACCTGACAGATTGATTTGGTGGAAGTTATCTCAATAATTCGCCACTTATGTTGGCTTAGAATGCTTTGACGATCAAAAAGCCAAGATGTTTAAGACTAATGTTTAACTGAAATCTATTGCTGCCTGAAAACAAAGTTCAACTGTTTTAAGTGATGGCTGGATAGCTGTTACGCTTGTGACAATTTTTTATTTCGATTGTTCTAAAAGTTTAATTCAAAGTTATAAATCTTTTGATATGTTATAAGGTACTTTCTTCGTTTCACTGGTGTGACGGTGGAGACCTCGATCCATAATGTTGAAGGTTTCCTCTCGAAAGCTAAATCTGTGGAATCAGCTGCTTTTGTGAATGCAGTATGGGCCAGCAATAATTATCCAATGAGCTAGCTGAGCTCGCCAACAATAATGATTTAATAATGTAATGTTAATTAAAAATTTCTCCTTGCAGAGCATTGCATACAGACATCCTTACCATGGGACATCCAATCAGGGATGTTTCTCATAGGACAAACACTCAGTCCCATACAAAACTAATTCATGCACCCAACTTGATTTATTATTGCTGCCACAGAACAGAATTTTGAATCTTTTGTATCCAATCAGGGATGTTTCTCATAGGACAAACACTCAGTCCCATACAAAACTAATTCATGCACCCAGCTTGATTTATTATTGCTGCCACAGAACAGAATTTTGAATCTTTTGTATTATACATAGCTTGTATATTTTTCTTTTACAAGATGTTTGGAATCATACTAATTCATCATTGGTTGTATCTGATTTTTTAAGAATCGATTAAAAAGTAAATGAATAACATTACAGTTAAAAGGGCTAGCTGGTTGAAATGTAACTAGTAATGGTTAATTTTGAGGGGAAAACATGGTTAGTTGTAGGATAATAAATAAATAAATAAATAAAAATATAGCAATTATAAGGATGAAAGGTGGAGGAAGGATAAAAAGGAAACGAAAAATTATAAATATCACAATTATAAGGAGGAAAGGAGGAAAGAGAGAAAAATTTAAGAGATAGAACCATTACAATAAAACGATTAGTTGCAGGGAAAAAGAAACAGGTAAAATAACCTTTGATATGATTACGATATACAGATTGAATCACTAAATCCAAAAATTGTTACTATTTTAGTCTTTACATAGGCATTATAACCATATGATAAACAGTGAAAAATACGGGAAAATAGCGAGAAACTAATTATACATAAAGAAGTGATAGTGAAGTAGGTAAGTACCGAATATGTTAGCCATACATGAAGTTTTGACAACATTGGAGCCTGAGAATAAGCTTTTGCAAGTTCTAAAGCTCACTGCAGTTGATGCAGGTAAAACATTTTTGTTGGCCCAAACCATGTGTAAGAAAAATTACAAATAGATAAATAAGTCGCTGCCTCCTGTTGGTATCGATTTAGATGAAGCACATGTATGGCCATGACATACCGCAACGATGGTAACCTGTGGTCTGACCAGGAGATTGGTCAATATTCCATGCATGTTGCTGTAACACTTCTGTGTTGCAGATAATGTTACTAATTTTTTTTTTACATTTATTTCATGTTGTTATCTTGCTACTTCTACTTCGACCGACCTAGCAGAATGCAATCTCAGCCTCTTTGATAGAGGAGTATACCCAGAAGGCGACCTAGGGTAACTCTTCTCATTATTTGAGGATTTCTTTGAAGCACTTCGTGTCATGTGTCTTCCATCATTACTAGGCGCCAGTATTTTACTAGACTTTCTTCGTTTAGCACGTCGACTGGCAACATCTGTATCTTCTGTGATTGTTTCTTCTTCCTGTCTTGAAGAATATACTTTGTGCTGTGCTTTGTGTGATGCCTTCTTTGATGGCTGTTGCACTATAACCATGGCTGGTGCTCTGGAAAGAATATCTTCATACCTTCTTTTGCTGTCCAAAAGCGTTACAAAGAATGGCTTTTGAGCAGTGAAACAAATTGTTTCACCACCTTGGCTTCCTTTCAAAAGCGCAACATTACCATTATTTACCTGCAGTTTAACGATTCTCAACATTGTGAAATTACGGTATTCCAGAAGACCAAACAATGAAATGTAGTGACCCGAAAATAAGATGAAAATATTAGTACCAGCTGAAGAAGGGATGCAAAAGTTCTTGCAACTTCATGGCATTCCTGTCCAAAAACAACATCAGAAAAGGACACTTCCGTGACATTGGGATTTTCCTCCTTCAGTGAAGAAAGTCTATCAAGCACTCTTTCCCCGTACACATGGATATCAAATGGAGGATGAGAATCCTGTTCAAGAACATAAAATAATATACAGTAAATCACACTACATCCTTCGAGAAAGTAATTAAATACAAAAAGGAGAAGTAAAAAATAAAAACGAACGATACCCACTTGCTCTTCGAGATTCCTTTCAATTTTCTGCTTCCAAGATGAAACTCTACTAGCCATTTCTGTTTGTTTTGCACAATCGGCGATGCTGCGCATAAGTGATTCCTGCGCGAAGCAGGAAAAACACCAATACATTATAGAAGATATCATAAAGACACACGAAGAACATATAAATAGTACGACCTCAATAATGGCCAGCCAAAAATAATAAAATAAAATAAAAACTAAGAAATCACTAGCCAATAATAAGAAACAACACAAGTTTTATCCAATGTTCTAGCGGCAAGTCATTTGGATTATTTAGTAAGATAGTACTAACGAGTGGCATCCGAATTTTCATACAGCTAAATACCAATCCAACACAGCTTGATACGGATGGAGAAATAAGAATTTTTATTTCAGGTCCGATTTTCTTTAACAATGAGGCCTATCTTACTTGGTTACAGCAAGTCAGAGCTTTAATTTCAAGGTAGTGCCAAGATGTGCTAGATAGGGACGTTAAAATATAAATTTAAGAAGCTACAAATAGAAATGTGGATTCAAAGACTAATATCAAGCAGACAACCAGCCATAAAAAATTATCTTCGAATAATTTACCTACCTAGTTGGCTTTCAGTACCCTTATAATCCTTGAAAATATAACTTCTTTACTTTCGAAGTCCATGGATCACATGTACTAGCCGCGTACAACAAAGTTGTATTGGTGCATTCCGGTCTTCCATAAGGATTTTGATATTAAAAAATGCTAGGTCATGGCTTAACCAAATAGTATTATTAGCTCCCTTAATTATTAGCATTACTAAATGATCGGTAACAAAATCTACTATCCAAATGCTTAAATTTGTTGAGATCACCGTTTGGTGTTAAATCTTTATTCAAATAACAAGTTACACTTGTGTACAAAAACAGGGTGCCCTTACGTAACTATGAACACAAATATTTAGACTATGTTTTACAGTAGTCACATTTACGTTGACCTCAGTGCATTACATAACATATTCATGATTCCATTTGTTAGATGATGAAATTGATAAATATATAAGATATAGAATAGAGGTAGGATGGTCAAAATAAAGACAGGCTAGTAGTGTTCTATGCAATAAAAGAATATCAATAAAACTGAAGGGGAGATTTTACAAAACAGCAATTAGGTCTGCTTTCTTATAGGTGTTGAATATTGAACAGTACAGAAGATACATGAATAATAGATCAATGTGGTAGAAATATGAATGCTTAGATGGATATTAAATGTTACTAGAAGAAACAACCGCATAATATAAATATTAGAAGAAGATATAAGTGGCTTCTATTTCAAATAAGCTACAAAAATTGCAACTTAGATGGTTTGGACATGTGCAAAGAAGATCAGACAACAAGCCTATAAAACAAGGTTGCTACATCAATGTTCCAAGAAAGCCACTGAAAGGAAGACCAAAGAAGACATGGGAAAAAACAATTGAAGATGAGTTGAAAAAACTAAAAATAAACAAACCTCTAGCTCTTCATAGAGACGACTGGTGAAAAAGAACTCATGTAGCCAAGCCCATTTTGTTAGGACAATGCTAGGGTGATGATGATGATGATTTGTTAAACTGTTTTCTAACTCACTTCCCACTCCATAACTTTTGTATCCTACATTTATAAACTATTTGTTGATCTGACCATCTATTTGTCAAAAGTTAAGCAGGGCTTTTGATAAATGAATTAGCTTTCTACTGCAGCCTGTAATTAGGAGCAGTGTGTATCATGTCTAGACATCTACAATTATCCATTTAGCATCAGTTTGATCTGTGCCCCATATGTGCTAAGGCTTTAGAGGTCTTCTTTTTTTTTAAGAAAGTAATCAACAATTTCTATTTAATTCACATGGACATCTGTTAGGTAACGTTGGCCAATGAATCTGCATTGTAGATCCTTCAGGGATAAAGAAGAAAATTTCAAAATAAAACCTAGTCATATGTAATTCTCAGTATTAGTGACTTTCTGCACATCAAAAACAGAGGTTCTGCTGTACCATATGAGCCCGACAGAGCTTCTCAAAGCTTTCTCCATCATCCCATGTGCTTTCATTACATGATTGATTTTGGTTGAAATCAACCCCCGCACAACTGTACCTCTGATATAACAAAAACATTAAGAAAGTCGGTAGATAGTTTCATGATATGAATGCAATCAAAAGGCATTCAGCATATCTACTCACCTGTCCAAGGTGATCAGTAATTTCAAAAGCAGGAGCACTGGCTGGCTCAAAAGTATTATCAATCACATTATCTGGACAGCCAAACGTAGCATCATGAACCCGGTCATCATCATCATCAGAAAGATCTGGGCCATTGGTATCAGAACCACCTTTCCCATCAAAACTAGTAGCTTCATTTTTATAAAATGAACTTCTAAGCTGCAATGACAGAAACAGACTATAAGTAAAAGAAATCACAAATTAATCATGCTATGAAAAAAGCGCTTTCAGTTATGATATTCATTTAATAAATCTAGGACCTTTTCAAATACAAGGGAGACTGACACATTTTGCTTTGAATGACCATTTTTCTCTATTGCCTCAAATAGTTTGTGAAATTGAGGTGAAACTGGTCCGAGTCCTCTTGCCAAAGGAAACTCCTCTTCAGAGGATAATTTCTCTGCCTTCTTTGACTTATGCTTTCTACAAGTTAATCCTGCAGAATATGTAAAATTATGAATATAAGTAAACTATTACGTCACCAAGTAAATCCTGCAGAATGGGTAAAATTATGAATACAAGTAAACTATTACGTTACAGATGTTGGGAAATATTAATGTATAATATAGTTTATGACTGGATGCTGCTTCTGGGACACCACCTTTTCGATATGGTCTTACTACTAGATTCCCCGGATCATGTGGGTTCAAAAGCTGCCAAGCATCATCTTCATCATCATCGTCTGATCCAACTTCCATTTCATTATGTCCTTTAAAATAATATGGAGAATCAGTTTGTTCTTGAGATGTGGGAAAGACAGTTTCTTTCCCATCAAAATTCAAGTCAGCAGGTAGACTATCATCTAAGAAGTCAGGAACAGTTTCATTGCAGCCATCCTCATGAAAATTTGAATGCCTTCTAGCAGTTCGTGATGCACTTAAATGTCCAGTCTTTTGAGCTGAGGTGGCTCTCTTCCTTTGTGTTCCCCCTACACTTTTTGGTGATCTAGGTTCCCTGAAAGAAGTTCTAACTTGGGAAGAAAATATTGCGTTCAGATAATTATCAACTGCAAACGCATCACAAGGATCCAACAAAAGAAAATCTCTGTGCAGGCTACAAGTTGAAATCTGCAATGTAAGATGAATTGATAATTAATACCGTTAATTCGTAGTCGATGAATAGTATGAATGAAGCATGGTTTAACTACGTAAATGGTACTTCATAGCAACCTGATATGAAGCAAGTTCTCCAGCGTCTCCACCCACATCAACTGCTTCTCCTTCCAAAACAAGCAAACTAGCAGGAGGCTTTTGCACACAAACTGATGAAAGGGCTTCATTTGCTTCATTATCAATGTCAATGTTTGCTTCCTCTAAAATTCAAAGTAAACAATTGTGAGGTTATCCTTGACACGTATAACAATGTGCATGACAAAAAATCAATCAGATTCAGTACCTTTTATATCATCCACTTTGAGAAAGGCGTCTTCACCTTCCTCTTCAAGGGTACCTACAGCATCATTCCCATCTGACTGTGCAGAATCTTTGTCAGATTGAATTCCCCTGATACCAGTTTTTGAAAAATGAGATGCATGCATTAACTTTTTGTTTGTAATCAAATTTGTCTTTTACAGCAAGAAACCAAAAGATGAATTTACAATCCTTATCGCTTAATCCCCCCATTTTCAAAATAAGCAAAACTTAGACTTTATATTTGAAGTCATAGCCGATCACAGAAATAATGCATACATAAGTAATAATAAGCTTTGATAAAAAGCATGCTCAAAAAGATAGAATTAATGATATTTCACCAAAAGACACTGATTTTTAGCCTTATGGGATACCTTAGCCCAAGTCTTCTGAACGCTGAATGTGAATACTTTTAGATAAACACAGTAACCATTTGAAGACTGACTGTATGACGCTATATTGTCTAAACATTAGCTTTAGCCTTATGCTTGTATAGCCCTATATTGTGGATATAGTTTCTCAATCTAGCTAAGTCCATTTATTTCTTCTGAACGCTGAATGTGAATGCTTTTGAATGAACACAGTAACCATTCGAAGACTGTATGACGCTATATTGTCTAAACATTAGCTTTAGCTTTATGCTTGTATAACCCTATATTGTGGATATAGTTTCTCAATCTGGCCAAAGTACATTTATTTCTTCAAGTTCATTGTTTAGAGAGCATCAAAACCAAACCCAAGAAAAAAGAAAGTTCAGTATTTCAATTCAAGCATGTTCTCATATATTTTCATTTAAAAATGCAGATGGTGGTCATATGAGAAACACTAATGGCACGTTGTATTGCATATACTACTCTTGAATTATGTAAGTCATAAAAAATGTTTCATGTTTAGTCCTTAGAAACCTTATCAATAAACAGTGAATCAGAAAATCAGACAAGCTAAGATAAAAACAGGTTGCATTTAACAACATTCAGATAGAAAACAGAACCTTTTAATAATTTATGTACTAATTACTAAAAACAGAGTAGCTAATAACAATTTGTTTCCAAGAACTGAAATGATAAGTTTCATGTAAGAAAACGCATTATCCAAGATCCTGAATTCAGACTATGTAATAAATGGGCCCATAACAGAGAAATTTAAAAATCAAATTTTACAATATAAATTTTCAGCTTTCTGACAGGGTATTTCACAATAAGTAAAAGATAGAGAAAACAGCATACCAGAATAAATTATCGGAACTCAGTTGTCTAAAATAAAATATTAGCAATTTAAAAGTGCCAGTTTTTGGATTGGTAGTCTGGGAGTCTGGGTTAATTCCAAAACCTTAGATGTAACTAAATAAAAGTAAAGACAAAATTGAATTGTCAATGATTGAAAACGGTATGTTTCATTCGTGTGCAATAGAGGACATGATGTGCAAACTCCAAGAAACATTCAATGTAGAAAAACAACATTAATACTCAGAAACATCTTTCACAAAAAAAAAAAAAAACTAAAATGTCAAGCCTCAGCTATACATTGGTGGACAGAGCATGTGAAACACCTTAAACTGTTAGTAGGATGTGTTCTGAACTTGATTTGCTTTGGTCCTAACTGACTACACAGATAGGAGTTGTCCTCTTAACCTCATTATTGTTTGGCTGTGTTCCTAGAACCACTTTTGTTTTAGTCATGTCCCACAAGGGGCAGATATATCTCTGTTCTCAGTTAACAGTTTTAACTGTTGCCCTGCAGATAACTGATGAAAAAATTTTAGGATTTGCAAACTCCACCCTGGCTGGTCCCAAGCCTGGATGAGAAAGGAGAATAGTTGGAATCAAGTTGGTAGTTGACCATAAAACACCTGCTATTTATTATAACAAGCTCTTTTTTCACATCCTTGATGCTAGGGTATTTCCTAGATGTAATACACAGTTGCAGAAGGGCCTGGTAAATATAAGAAATAAGAATTAATGTCAATTTGGTTCTTAACAAATGTTAATGGCATAAAAGAATTCATACAACCAACCCCATGTTGTTGGAATAAGGCTAGGATCATAATGATGATGATTTTTGGATTTGCAGTTAACTTAAAAACCTTCATTTGTATTAATTTTCTGATTGGTTCTGTTTACAATTATCACTGTATTTCATATTAATCTTCAACTATCACTATATTTCATATTAATCTTTGACTATAAACATAATCCACCTACTTTAGCAGAGCGCAATACCCACTTTGTTTGAGCTAGGAACTCCAACGCGTGAAACACCAGAGTATGGAGGTATTCAACCTTTTTGCTGTAAATCTGTATCGAGCCTTGAATCAATAAAGCAGCTGCACGATACAATCAAGATCACATCAGGATTCTACTTGTTTGTTAACATCCATTATAATGAGCAACATGAAGTACAATGACGATACTAAAGTGTCTTTGTCCCAAAACAGAAAAAACACGCTTTGTCAAATAAAGCACAGAAGGGATGCCCACCTTATATCATTCTGTGGAAATGATTTAACGATGCAACAAACTTTGAAACACGGTTTATACAGCATATATACTTTTTTCCTATCGGTTTCGTTCTCATAAATTAACTACCGTAAAGGCACACTTATAGGACACTCACTAATACACAATCCTGGAAAGATTTGGGCAAACAACCTCCTAATCATGGGGAAAACGCGACTTAAGTAAAACTCAGCTGCAACCAAAAATGAAAACAAAAGAGAAGATTAAAGGAAGAGAAATAAACTATTCGAAGCTTTTGGGCGAAGTAACGGACATCACCGAGCAATGATAAGCAAAAAATGAGTATTGTATCCGAAAACAAAGGCGGTGATTTTCTATTACACTAAGTACCTGTAGTTTCCTAGGCAGGAAATCAGTCAGATGAAACCCAAATATGAACATCAATACGACCTATGAAAATGGCCGTGCGAGATATTTTGCTTTCTAGGCACGGCATTCAATCAGAAATGGAGAAACAAGAAAACCGAACGAAGAATACTAGAATTGATAAACTAGCTGACCTTCAGCAAAGTTGAGGGAAAAACAACCATCTCCAACTAGGGTACCGTCTGAGAGCTCCTGTAAATATTTTTCAAGCTCGCGAGCAACATCGACAGTCCAGTTCGTTGCGAGATCTTTGTTAGGCTGCAGCAGCCGGACGAATCTGGACGACTCCTGCTGTTCTTGATCTGTGTCACTCATTTTGCCCTAAAACACCTCATCTCCTCTGCGACCTAATTTCTTGACGAAATTCGAAGGCAAGAAAAGGGAAAAAGCCTTCGAAGAATCCTGGATTCGAACAAACTTGGAAGCTCGATCTTGAGATTGGATGACGACGGCGAACGCGCGAGCAGATTCGACTATTATCCGTTCAAATTTCGGACCGCTGGAATTTGCCGCTCAGTTCCCTGCAAGTATGTTTGGCCCCTATTTTTTGCCGTTGAACGTAGCTTTCTGCAAGAAAAAGGGTTTGAAACTTGAATGGCACTCCGTTAACGGATACTTTGTATAAGGCGGTGCAATTTAAATAATGCCGTTGATTTCTTAGCTACCACCAAACACAAGTTGGTATGGGACAAAACGTTAAAACCAAGTAAACCTGATTTTAACACTATGTCCCTGTTCAAACTTTAACCGAAATTATGTGTGCAAAGTTTTGGTCCTTGCATGTGAACAAGAGAAAAGACCATGATAAGATCAGGATAATGGCAAAGCGTTAGCCCTATTGTTTAGGGCCTCAATGTTCATTTTGCTAAGTTTGGGTTTGGGTTCTAGTGGGGTGATGGATTGGTCGAAGCTTAACCTTTTTTTTAAGATTAATTTACATGTGATCTATTTCATAACGTTTGAACATTTTTTTAGAACTTAAGGAAACATCATGGTACTTCACAAATAATTGGAATTTGCAACCTTCTGAAATTAATTAAATTGAAATTTTATTATGTTCATATACTTTCTAAATTCATTGGATCTTATGAACATTATTTAAAAAATTACAAAGTACTCTGGTAACCTTTTAGATCTCATATATATACCTTTTCTTATAAAGCTCAATTTCTAAAAAGGTTTAAGGACTTAGAATACATGCTATGTGAAAATCTTTTTACTTTCTTTTAGCAAGCACATGAAATTCTCATAATGTACAAAAGATTCTCAGGATGCATTGATGAATGTGATGATTGATGTCAGAAACAATGATATTATCTTGAAGTATTACATGGATCATTCTTTTATCTAAGAAAATGAAAGCATTGTTTCTTTTTTTATATTTTCCATCATTAATCATTTAGTAACTCATGTCTTATATGACATCATATGTATGTTGTTTGTTTAAGTTATACTAAATTGACTTTAATTTAAATTAAATTATTTTTCTTGATGTAAGATTTAGAAAAATCAAAGTAAAAGGAAAAACAAAAAAACATTACTTCAACTATGAGTTAAGGAACCACTACTTGGAGTGATGGTAAGGTGCTTGTTTCTCAAGTTGTAAAACATAGGTTTGAGCCTAGGTATAGCCACTTGAAAGAGGTTAGGCTTTTGCTCATCCATCAACCCTCCTAATATCCTATTTTGGTAGCATGAGCATTGACCCTCCTAGGATTCATTTTGATGTAATAAAGGTACCAATGATAGGTGGCTCAAGTGGTTAGCTAATTATTTTGTTAAGCAACAAGTTATCAATTTGAGTCAAACTTGAGGCATCAATATATTCCTCTATAATTCTTCTAATGTATATACCTTGGGATGTACTTGTAGTCTAATTGTTGTGAATTCAAAACCATTCCCTTTTAAACTATTAATGAGAGTGTAGCTAAACTAGTATGCATGTTATTTTTTTAATGAGATCATAACCAACTATGAGTTTCAATTGCATTTAAAATAGATGTTGAACCCTAAAAATAACATTGATAGTAAGCCAAAAAGATTTAGAGTACATTGCATGCTTAAACACTAAGTTAAAAATAGTATAGAAAGGAAAAACTTTTCAATTTTAGGGATGTCTACTCAAGTGTATAACTTTACAAATGGAATTTTGAAAAATTAAGATAGAAAATTTAATTATTAGTGGGGAGGATGACCTAAACACTAATAACATATGTATTGCTCTCAACATTTGTGTTTAAAATAGATAAGTGATTTGAAGTAGTAATAAAGAGTTGCGACAAAATATCAATATTTGTAGAAAAGCTAGATTCACTAGAAAATGCTAGCATATATTTTGCATCATAATTACTTCACTACTTATGTTGGAAATTTTTACTATCAATTATAATATGTTTGTCAATATTAGTTTTGATATTTGAGTTAACATTATTCTTATTATATAAGAATACATTTATCTTATGAGTTCTATGGTTCAAACTAATATATACTTCATGAAGTACAAGTATGAACATTCATAAAACTTTATCTTCTATGGTTTCTTTACTATCAATGGATCATTCTTATCTTTGACATTACCTTGTTCTTTTCTCTCATCAAATACAACACTTTTTTTTTCTTTTCTTAGCATTGCTTTTTGTAAGCTAAAAATGACAAGTGTAAACCAAATGTCATACACAATCATAAAAGTTGCAATAATTAGGAATATTATAATATGTAATTAAATATATGTAAGTTTTCCTATTTTGCTTGCAATACCAATGTTTATTTAAAATTAAGAAGATTGATTTCAACAAAAAACATTAACAATAATTCAATAGTATAGAAATAGATTTCATATGCTTAATTGAATTGGGAAAACTAACAATTTGACATTAGGTTTGTAAAAAATCAACAAAAGATTACATGCCTTGACAAAATATGGAACTTTAGAATATTCTTTTAATTTGAAACGAAAATCTTGAATTCACATGTAAATGATCAACACTACATATATATAAATGATTTTATATATAGGGCTAACTTTAGCATTAAAGCATTATCTAACTTAACAAGCAAAAAAAAATGAGAATAGTATTTAACATGACTAATTTTAATGTTATGTTTTTGCATCACATCATTGAACTATGAAGTGAAACTTCAATTATGAGGTAGGTAATCCAAAATTTAAGTGAACACATATTGTGGGAAGTGTTGGAACCCAAAATAATTGAAATATAGGTATACCCTGAGATATATAGTTTAAATACAACTTTATAACTTAGCATTGCCCACTAGAATTGAACCCATGACTTAGAGTTAATGAACACATATTGTGATGAAAGACCAGCAACTAATAACTTGTATACATCATCAAGAAGAACAAAATTATATGTTGATGAGCTGCGATATCGCATCCACCACGCGATATCGTGTCCTGCCTCATCTTCTATAAATATGAGGCGGCACCCTTTGTTCAAGATAGTTAGACTTAGACCCTTAGCCAAATTCTTGTAGTTTTGTTATTCCCGAGTTAGAATTATTTCTGTGTGCCTACAGTAGAAGTCATAGAGTGAATAGATCTTTATTCAAGCAATTTGTACCTAAGCACAGTTTTGTATACGGCAATAAAGATGAGATTTTTGATAAACCTTGCAGCATACAAATTAAGCTAATTAGTAATTAATGATTATTTAATGCTTTCCTAGTTAATTAATATCTTTCTCAACCTTCAACCCCCTTCGTTAAATACACTCAGTACGACCGCTTCGAGCATGCGTGTAGCGCTTGGTAACCCAGTAACGATTAGCACTTGGTAACCCAGTAACGATTAGTGTTTGGTAATCCCAACAGCGTTACACTGGTTCAGGATGTGTATAGCAAGTGGGAACGGATACTGGTGTTAGGAACATTTAGAAACTAGTTAATGTAAGTTAGCCACTTAGTTCTCTCTCCCTTTCCTTTATTAGCAGAAGACATAAANGAAAGATAGGACAATGGTACATCGCACATCGAACAAGACAAAATGTCTTCTTCTTTGCATAAGAAAACTTCACCGCCTAGGACTAACACAAGAGGTAGTCGGCAGCATAATACATGTAACCAAGATCTGCCAATTCCTCAATAGTTTCGTGTGGTCTATACTCATCCCGATGAGTATGTACCCAACTTTACCTTTATTCTCCACCAAGATGAGCAATTGCGTTGGAGAGACTTGGAGGGTAACATAGTATTACCTCCAGACTGATCAGTCCCAAACATGCTCCTTGGTGCTCTCACAAGAAAATAGGCATGCCACTTTTATACGTAGAATACATTGCATGCGATCATGACACAAGGGACTATCATCCCACAGAAGTGCAACGTCAAAGGGACTTACGACAGGAGAGATACCATACATCCTTGAAGGGTAAATGACCCCATGACGGTCCGCACGTTTTGAGCAAAATTGAGGATGGTGAACCTACTTCAATAGGTTTCCCACGAAACAATGTTTCTCCTCCTAACAATGGTTAAGAGGTAGTGTATCAGAACCTCCATTACACTATTCACAACCTTAGTTCTGATACCCATGAACACGAAGTGTTCAACAAAGGAACAAAAACACACGATAAGGGCAGACGTTCTGATCATGATCACGATCTAGGCCGAGACCACCGAAGAGAAGGTAGAAAACACCGTCATGGCGATGGTTCTCCTTCTTCTTCACCTTCATCGTCACCTTCACCCTCTCCTTAAGTGTGTGGACGTAGTCATAGGGAAACCAATCATGAGGATAAGGGAAAACAAAGTGAAAAACATCGATGAGACAGTCGAGAATGAGGACGAGGGCACTCTAAGGAATCAAGGCATAGAAGAAGGGAGAGTAGGGAATCCCGTAGACACCATAGACGCTATGAACGAGATGATCAAGAAGAACCCCTACTCGCAACTAGAAGCATGCTAGATATAACGGATGCCATGAGAGTTCCAATAAGGCATCAAAAGGGTAGTAGGATCAAGAGGCTAGACATGAACAACATCCCACGATTTGAAGGGGGATACAATGCTAATCCTGAAAATTATTTACAAGCCTTCCACGATGCATGTGCCTTGCAGAACATAGAAAATGAATGGCAAAAATTGAAGTTGTTCCCAAGGACACCAGTGAAAGAAGTTGAAAGCTGGTACCAATCCTTAGAATCGAAATCCATTCGGAGGTGGAGTACAATGTTAGAACTGTTCAATGATAAGTACCAAACGAACTCCCAAGTGTCTAACCTGCAGAAGCAAATCCAAGGAAGGAAGCAAGGAAATCATGAACCCTTAGATGCTACCATGGGCTACTATTACGCACTGTTACATCGTTGCCCTGGCCATGGTTATTCGCAACGGGATCAACTATGCCATCTCGTGGATGGACTTAGGCATGAAACAAGAAGAACCCCTGGGATGTACGCCCAAGGAAGGTTATCAGAGCTTAGGTATTATCAAATTCATAGATTGCTAGAGCAAGTAGCCAAAGAAGAAGGTGAGCTACGAAAGAGAGAAAGTGCGGAAGAATACAATCAAGATCCTTCCTCCAAAAAAGGGAAGTGAGATTTTGTGAGGAGGAAGAAGAGTCACCACTCAAAGAGATGGTGAATAGAAAAAATTCGCCTCTCCAAAAGTTAACAATAGAAGTATCGGCAAAGGTAGACCAAATGTGGGACTCCCTGGATAGTAGGTTTGAAACTGTTCTTAAAATTGTAGAGGAGTCTAGGGAGCGAGGTAGTGACCGTGACAAAAAGAAAAAGAGTGAAGTGGAAAATGCACGTAACAAGGGTAAGGTTAAAATGGCCATCACAGAAGAGATTGTGGATTTAGACACAGACAATGATGGTGGATGCGAGATATGCCAATATGACCATCCTAAGGGATGTTGCCCAGTGATCTAACATCTACAAGAGTCTGGGGTGTATGCACTCAACCCACAACTAAATAAACGGCAAATGCCCTGACAGTTGCCTTATCCCCAAGGTAACCCAAGGCAGTTCCACCATAACCTATTGAGCAACATCAACAGTGGCAATACCCATAATCATGGGGGATGCCACCACCAAGCCAGCAATACCCCTACCAACAACTTGACCCATATGGCTACTAAGTGCAACATCCAATCTCTCCATGTGACTCTGTTAGTCACGTTACACCACAACATCACTACGAAACTCATGAGTATTATAGAACTCCTTCTCCTAGGGAAGATAACCCACAAACATACCATCCTTCAAATCCATCCGCAACTCTCATACCAATAGCTCCATTACCACCGGCTCCAACAATGTAAGGGGAACTCCCTACTCAACCGTAGCAACACAATGCTGCAAGGGCTATGAATCCTCAACCCGTTGTTGGTTCTAACAATCGTATGAAGAAAAGACCTTTCTTTAGAACCAACAGTCCAACCAAGCTCTTACAGCCACAAGCGGTTGAACCTCTGAATGCCTCCCCATCAAACAAGGCTTCAGAGCTCCCTTCAAATCAAACACCAAGCTCAATGCATACGATTATGTTAACACATGTTGTAATTGATTGGATCAAGGTTGGCCACCTTCCTAGAAAATTCTCTGATCCTAGAAGCCCTCTAATCTATCTCCAAATCGCTGGGAATGAGCCATGCAAAGCTCTTATGGACTCAGGTTTTGGAGTCAACTTAATATCACAAGAAATGTACAAAGCCTGTAACCTACCTCCATTAAGGAAGAGCGATATTCGCCTAGAGCTGGTCGACTAGTCCATCACTGTCCCCTTAGGATTGGTGGAGGACATCGTCACCATTGTGTGTGGGTGGTCGTACCTAGCTGATTTCTTAGTAATCCAAGTGAATAACAGTAAAGGGGACTTCCCAATAATAATGGGAAGAGCATGGCTAAGTACTATAAATGCATGCCTAGGAATCCGTGATCTTTACCTAGAAATATCTAAGGAGAACACTTTTGGAAAGATCGAGAAGAAGAAGGTTCCATGCATTGCATATAGTGATACAGGGTGTAATTGCGTGCAAAGATCATGGGTTGTGCAAAGTTTAGCATTACCTGCATGCAACCGGTGTGCATAAGACATTAATATACAAAAGTGCCTATATGCAGCAGCCACACAACAGGAAGACACCCAGTGGCTGATAGCTGCTCAAGAGAGTAACTCACTAACGTGCATTGAACTAATTGAGGGGATAACTTACGCTTACATCGAAAGCATAGATGCACTAGAGCAAGTCTGCTACCAACTTCCAAGCCTTAGCCTTGAAAACATCAACTGGGGAAAGTTGGAAATTCCTAAAAAATTCAAACAAGAGCTCTGATAATAGATTGTTAGTCAATGTGCAATAGACCAAACCCTTCCATAAATTTAGAACGGTTAGTGCACACAATACCTCTAAGAAGGGACGACCTTGCTCACTCTTTCGAATCTCCTCCTTCCAACTCAGTCATGGGGGAGATGACCACCTCTACTAACCATTTGAAGCCCTTAGTTCCTTTTTAAGTTTTTTTTTACACATTTTTGTTTTAAAAATTTCTTTAACTTTTCTTGTTTTTGTTTTACAACATCGTTTATACTTTTTCATTTCTTTATGTGACTATTTGTTTTATTTTTTTTTATTTTTGTTCTTGTTTTATTTTTGTTTGTTGTTTTTGTTTTGTTAGATTCATCACCTAATAAGTGCTCGTAATGGTGTTATGAACTGTATTCTATTGATTGCTAATGTTTGGTTTTTACCTTTGAGTTATAATGTTAATACTAAGGTATGGTTCTTTTGATATAACAGGCAATGAGTTATAATGCTAATGTTTGGTTTTTACCTTTGAGTTATAATGTTACCCACTGGCATTCCTATTTGGTGCATCAGTTAACTTCTTTTCCTTAAACATTTTTGCAATTAACATTTGTTTTGTTCATTCCCATCTCTGACATCCATTTTATCGGCATTGCTGTTGTTTCTTTTTCTCCATCTTTCTTATTCCTTATCTTTTTCCATTCTATTGCTACCGGAGAATTGCTCTTAGTCATGGGGGCCTTGGTCCAATTTTTTCAATTTTCATAACCCCTACACCTTGGGTAGTCACCAGTGTTATATCTCTAGAATCTGTATTGGCCATATCACAACTCAGCCAATGGACGTTACACCGAGGCAAGGTATCAACTGTATTGTGATTTACTTATCCTTGCTCATATGTGACTGTGTTGTGTGTGCATATGGCAATCATACAGTAATGGACTGGACCTAGAGGAAACACTCAAGATGGACTGGTGCTGGAATAGTTGTGCAAGGAACAAGACTGATGGCGCGGTTATAGATGGACAACGGAAGGCGCAATTCTGGCGTTGGCAACAACACGTCTTTTTTTTTCTCTCTCTCTCTCTTCTCTCTCAGCTACCAAACAAGGCTAGATGTCAATTGTGTATAGTGTTCATTCTTGTATTCATGAACACTAATATTGTCATGTATTGTAATGATTAATCCATTCACATGTCATCCCATTCACCATTAGTTGTCATTCAAGTCGAGAATCCCATACCTTCCCAATATTTTGTAAGGAACTTGAGGATGACTTTTAATTTAGTCATGGGGGTATGATGAGCCATGATATCGTGTACACGATATCGCGTCCTGCCTCATCTTCTATAAATAAGAGGTGGTGCCCTTTGTTCAAGATAGTTAGACTTAGACCCTTAGCCAAATTCTTGCAGTTTTTTTATTCCAAAGTTAGAATTATTTCTGTGTGCCCATAGTAGGAGTTTGATGAGTGGTGAGGTACCCCTACACTCAACCATACGAATACGAGTGTTTTCACGTGCAATCCGGTCAAACTTCCCAGACAGACTAGTTGTGGCACCTAGACACTTAGCCTTAGGTCGCAGTTCACTGTCTTCCCACCTGGACTAGTATTATAGTTGTCACGTATGGTTTAGTCTAGAGTGAGGTGTATGATGGGTTTTCTATCCTAATGCTACTCCTAAAGGCAATGGAAAGTAATATTAACTAAGCTAAGAGAGAAAGGGTAAAAGAATCTAATCTAGCCTAAGTACGATGAGCATCCATTCCTTGATTATCCGTATACATCTTGGACTTTGTGCGCAACTACCACTAGGATTACCAAGTGCAAATCCTAGGTACGCTACTGGGTTACCAAGTAGTCACACTTAAATGCTCGTAATCAAGTCGTACTCATTCCACGTTTTAACATGAGTTTAAGGGTGAGAGAGACTAATTAGGAAAGCAGTAAATAACAATTAAATCAATAAATAAACAAAGTGAATATTGCAATGATGAAGTAATCTCGATCTTTATTACCGGTCATGTGCGTGTCCAAGTATATCACACTCGAATAAAGGATGCCATAGAATTACATTCACCACACTACAGGCAGACACTGGAAAATAATCTATCTCTAGAGGGATCAAATTGCCAAAGTTTAGCTACAATCTAACCTAAGTTGTGAAACAAGGAAGAGATATCGTGTATGCGATATCGTAGGGAAACATGCGATATCACGGCCCATCATACCCCCATGACTAAATAAAAACTTGTCCTCGAGTTATAGTGATTACACAGTGGATAGGTATGGGATTATTAGATGGAAAAAGAAGTGGGATGATGCCGCAGTGTGGGAAGAAAATAAAATAAATACACAACACATAGAATATGTTATAACTACAAACATTTGAAACTCATGTAGTTCCTGGTGGCGGTGGCTCCTCCATTGGTGCCTTCCCTTTGTCTTGTGCTCTAGGTTTTGAGGTTTGATGACGCTGAAGTATGGCCTAGAGCTTCTCCTCTTCAGTCTGAGGGTCTTGTGCCATCCATGCTAATGTTCCAATGTTTGACAGAGTCGACACCTCCCACGGATAGGGTAGTTACAAGAACATTTGGTTGGCCTTGACATACTAAGTCGCGAATACCTGTTGTTCCTCCTCATGGGCTCTGGCTTTATTCTTGTATTCGTGAAGGTCTGTTAGCCATCGAGCTAAGTTAGTTGTGACATCTTTCTGCCCCTAGTAGCTAGCTTTTACCACCTCAAGTTCAAAATTTGCAACATCCAGTGTTTCTAACAGCTTCTTGCATTCTACAAATTTTGCTTCGTATTTGATATGGGTGGTTGCTACCTATTGCTTGAGCTCTGACCTTGGGCACCCTGCTGTTAACATGGCAAGGTTGGCATATCTTAGGTTTTCCAACTCCATGTACTCTATCAAGTCTTGAATTTGCAGGTCCCAGTTCTTAACTTTCGCTTGGTGGGCGAAGGCATATGTGTCCAATATGGCCCGCCAATCAATGTGTTGAGCAATGATAGTGTTGATTTGGGCCTTGGCCATATGGATCTCCTTTTCAAGGATTTTCTTATACATCCCCACCTAATTGAGGAAGTGCTCCTTCAGCTTCTCATGTTGTTTAGCTTCATTCTGCCATGTGCTTATCTCAATCGTCGACTTTTGATGAATGACGCATACCTCCTCCATCGAGAGGGTTCGATTTTGTCTGGCTAAACGGCTTAGGTCTTGGTTGACTTAAATGAATTGTTCTTGTAGTTGATGAAAGTGTTGATCGAGAACATTCTTTTGCTTTTCTATAGTGGTCAACCGAAGGTTGTCAACTACAAGCTGTTTATTTTCTTCTTGCAAGGCCTTGAGTGCCTTAAGATGCGCATGAGTTTGCACCTGTGTTGCGGAGGCATCCTAAACAACCTTCTCCTTTTCATCCACCACCCTTTTATTCTCTACGATTAACTTTGTTAGTTGCTCGGTTCTAAAGTTTTCTAGATGGTCTATGAGAACAAATTACAGAGGGTCCCGCTGTGCTACTTGTAAGGCCATGAGCTGCTCTTGTAGTTTCTGCACTTCAGCTTCAGCATGCTCTGCCCTTACTTTTGTTAAGACCAGCTTCCCCTTTGTAGAAATGAGATCTGACTGAATTGCTGTAACATCCTAAGGGATGTCAAACAAGGACGTCATTACTTACCTTGTTTGAAGTAATCAATCAAGCACATCCTCATGTTCTGTAGGAGTCATTGAGGTTCCAGCCAGAGTTTAAGTATCCCATGCTCCTATGAGATCTACCGGTGGCACAATAGGTACGTTGAAGGATTCCTTCATGTGGTCTGCGATCACTTCTGCAGCTCTCGTGACATTCTGGTGTTGCATGACCACCACGGTGGCCCCTTCACCAGTCTCTAACTACACCTAGAAAGATGCTACGTTTTCTAAGATCTATTGTGATCATCTACTTTCCCCTCCTCCTGTGTGAATGGAGACTTCACCCCTTATGTGATCCAACAAAATAGTAGGCTGTTTGGCATCATCGATGTCATGGAAGAGATTTCGTCATCACGACTTCCCCAACTGACCTTCTCAGCGATGGCCCTCAGATGGGTCATCGACGGTCTGTAGTCTTGTGGTGGTGGTGGCTGATCCTGGCCTGTGCTATCCTGCTTCTTGTTGTTGGCTGGGACCCATGGCTGGAGGTTGACTGGGTCTAGCCATTTGTTCTTCTTCTTGTTCTAGTCCCAGCTCTTCGCCCGTGCTCTTTCTTGGAGCTGGCACCTTTAGCAATTTAGCATATGAAGTAGTTTGAGCTTTTCGAAGGATCGTCATTAGTGTATCCCTAAATACCAGCATGTCGACAAAGCTTTCTGATAAGACAAGGGAAAGACAGCGCCATCGCCTTAGGATCTCTGTCAAATATGGATGGCGTAGGTTAGCATTAACTTTTTTCATCAACACTGCACATCCTCTAGCCACATACATTGATATTCTTTTTAGGCCCTTTATGGGGAAGAGGTGATATGTTCCAATTTTGAAGTAAACTCACCAAATGCTTTATCTCTGCCATAAGCCTTCTCCAACCAATCATTTTGCACATCGGGATCTGAACAAGTGGATAACTGAGCAACCTAGGGCCCTGTATTCAGAAGGTTTAACACTTCCGAAATGGCCTACATAGAGAAGTCAACTGTCACACCACAAATATTAATAGTGGTGCCTTGCTCCCTATTGTGCCAAAATTGGTACGTCTCTCCTAGGTACCAGGCACCACTTTTAGAGAGGATAGGCCATAAGGGAGATCCTTTGAGATGATCCCTAATGACCTCAGGAGTGAACTCTGTGAATGATTCAAAGTTTAACTCCACAATCACCATAGCGAATGTGGACTTCTCATGGATAGCTTAAACACAAACTTAGGGCAATGTGAGTTGTTGTCCCGGTTTAGGTGTTGCAGCAGCTCCTCCTTCTGCTTGCCCGGACCATCTTGTAGGAGGTTCATCTTGATGAATACTGAATGATTGATCCTCTTATTCTACATGTTAACCGGCAGGACCTTGTCTTCCACCTCTCCGAGATAGTTT
Organism: Gnetum montanum; assembly: GCA_015680685.1. Lineage (NCBI taxonomy): Eukaryota > Viridiplantae > Streptophyta > Gnetopsida > Gnetales > Gnetaceae > Gnetum > Gnetum montanum. The sequence continues at coordinate 938,325 of MNCI01026019.1, forward strand.
CTTTCCACCTTGAGCAGGACCCTCCTGTTGTCCACGTTTCGAGGCCATCTGTAATCACACGGGCCAAAAGTTAGTAAGGTTGTTTTTGAAGTTAAGCTATACCTTATTGCTTACCTTAATTAATGATCTTATGTTATCACGTGTGATAGTGCCCAAAAGTTTGTAATAATGAATCCTGTGACTTAGGTGGTTTCCATTTTAGTTTTCCGGTATACCTAGGAATTAAATGATTTTTAGGCACAATTATTCTAAGTGTTATAGTTAATTACCCTAGCTGATGTCCTTTGGGTGATGATAAATTTCAAAAAAGTTAGGCACTTTTCAGCAGGTATCCCTCCCCCATGATTAAGCTGAACACTCTGGGTTCAAGCAGGTTCAAATGGAATTAAAATTGGAGTACTAGCGAGCGAGATATGAGGAGAAAAGCAAGGGTCACTCAATCGCAAGTTTCAGAGAAAAAATTCGAAAACTCTCTCCGTGTGAATGACAAAATGACACTAAGTGTTACGGGGGGTGACCTATTTATAGGCAGCGGGGACACGATATTGTGTACAATACATCACGTACACGATATCACGTGGGATGCAATATCGCGTCCCTAGTGATGTGAGACACCATGAAAATACAAACTTTGTAAAGGATTTTCTTGAAATTAACGTTGGAAATTAAGGACATTAGCTATTATCAAGGAGTTCTAGGGCAATTTCATTATGTTCAGAGGCATAATTAATGATGACTGTGTGGATTTTATCAATAAAACCTTAGGTGGTAAGAAAAAGGGTATGTAATGGTACATAGGAACGTTGAAATTCAGAGGGATAATAGTAGGGAAAGAAAATCATTTTAAAAATTTTGTTGAGGGTAAGAAATGGTGTGTGTGAGCGATGTCATAAGTGAGAATTACAAAAGATTGCACAAGTGGGTCCTCCCCAAAGTAGGTTCTAACCTATATTGCCCTTATGTAACCACACTTAAAGTGTCCGTGGGTACTAGAAGGGTTAAATGTAATCCAAACTAACTCCATAAAACACACACATGTAATTATCACTGGAATGAGATGAAAATTCTATGCTACAACAATGAGATGAGACGAAGTATAGAAGGGATCGTAGAGATTGGGACATGAGGTAACTGACCTAGGGCACAAAGAATCCTGTGTGTAAAGCATGATTAAGGTGTTATTATCCCGTCGTTCCAAGATCAGGACCAAGTCCATCCTTCTAATCAATGACACCACATTGTTTCATCCCATGATGAGCAACTATGAGAGTACCATAACAACAAGGTGTACGATCAATTAGTGTTTTGTTCAAGGGAGGAGTGATTTTTGTTTTATGGCACACTCTTTTTTTTTTCTTTTTCTGTTGTTCTTTTTTTTTTCACTTTACTGATTCCAGAGAAGCTGTCAACCTTCAGGCATGGGTGCATGTCTTTCCAATGGGACCCCCTAGAACAACATTGGATTTTTGAGTATCTTTTTGATTACTCTTACTCCCATTTTTTATTAGATCTACAAGGATCTTAGTACAACCATGTTGCATGATAACTCCCACAGATGTCACCAAAGAGAATCCACAAGTCCCCTTGATGTCACACCCTAATCATTCCCTCTTGGTCCATCCTTCTTCATTTTGGGTACAATGAACACAAAATTAATTTTTAAGTTTTGAAAATGTCAAGAATATCATTGTACCCTCGAATAGAACCTCTTTATTTGTAGAATGGATGAGTGGGTGTAATTGGCTCACTGTTCCAAATAATTGATCACTCGATACTCGATAACATAAAACACACCTCAACCAACGATTTACATGAGTGTTTTATTCATAGACGAGATTACTTACAAAAACGTAAAAAGACAAAAACACAAAAAGATAAAAGAAAAAGTTGAAAAATGAAAAACTGGAAAACAAAAATTGAAAAATTAAAGAAAAATAAAAAGTGGTTATTAATCCTGCTTATTAGAATGAGAGATATCCCTCATAGCTAAACGGTTGAGGACGGCAAGGATTAATAATTGATGATAGGGATCCTTGCATTTTGGAAGTATTCTGGCTTGGTCATATTTACCCCATCAGGTTTCACACACTTGATTATAATGAGCATAGTGGGGTAATTTGTACAATGTAGTTCCTGGATAACGAGTTGACCCACTATGATGTTGGTGATCGTTAGATGGTATGCAAGGATTGGGTTGTTGCTCTCCATTCATGCGTTCATTGGGCCGTACTATTGTTGGAGTGTGAGTTGGTGGCCTTGATGAAGTTACACGAGGCACTGGGTTCAAAGGTAAGGGTGCACCACAGTGTGGGACTTGTGTTGGGTTGGAAGATGTAGTGGCCTCGGAATTGTGTTGTCCCTTCTCACGGTCGTGTTTAAAGAAAGGATGCTTTTGATGTTGAGATGGCTTTTCACTGCTATTAGTAGTAGTAGCACAAGTGTCGTTCATGGGTTGTTGTTGTGGTGCAAGCACCTTAGAAATAGTTGGCGGTGATGTAGAAGGAGGGAAAGGATGAGAATGTTGAAAGTTAGGAGGAGTGTAAGGTGCACAAGGTGGTGGTTGTGTTGGAGGCATGGGCTGATAGTATTGAGGAGAATGGTACTATGGTGAGATAAAGTGCATTGGCCCAGTTGGAGAAATAGGATGTTGAACAAGATAAGCATTTGAGTTTGGATGATACGAAGGGTGTCTCTAGTGCAAGGGTGGTCTCTCCCACGACTGGGATTGTTGCCACTATGATCGAACACAGTATCTCTGTATGAACTCTGGATGTAACATATTTCTCCAATGCTCATGTAAATGTGACAAGATTGGGCATTGACCCTTGGGGTGATCATACAGGCATATGTTGCATTCATATGTATGATTAGCAGTTGAGCTATTATTTTCCTTATCCCTTCTTTCTGATTGTCTAATGTTTTGTCCTACTTCTTGGGTTGTCAAAACTCTATCTCCAATAATGTTGATATATTCTCCACACTTTTGATACATCCATTCCAACATCTTATTGATCTTTGCCTCAACTTCTTCTAACGATTGTTGTATTGAGAAAGATGATTCTTTCACCTTGAGATTGGTTTATTTCTCCTTTGTATGATTATG
>MNCI01026019.1:957122-969473 GCA_015680685.1 Gnetum montanum
GTTCATGGTGACTTTATGAATTAATTAAATTTTATCCTATATTGAAGTAATACTAAACATATATGCATGTTGGTTAACAAGATTAAGGTTAAATGTAGAAAGGCAAGAAAGTGTTTTAATTAGAATACATAAAAGGCAATTTAAATTCAAATATTGGTTCTCTTATGACTAACATGGTGATGAAAATCTCATAGGCTTAGTTTAGTGACGTTGAAATTGAAACAAGAGATTTTATAACTATGGACGAAAAAGATCTATGGGACGCACCATACATTTATGTTATGGAAAATAAATATAGTTTCAACGAAGTAACTAAGAATTGATGCTTTGTTTGAGTTCCTTATCAACTTATTGTAAAAAGTAATAAATAACTCACCTCTCTAAAGAAAAGAAAAGCATAGCATAGGTATGGCTTATAAATTAAATATCGTATTTTTCCTTGGTGATAAGAGTTGTTCTGGCAGTTCATTAGCAGTTCATTAATTGGAAGTAATCATACATCCACCTCTAAGCCAAAAGTCCATCATCGCAAGAAATATACAATATCAGAGCAAAAAGTGTATACATGTATGCTTCCTTTTTTGTTTTTCGTGGCATGAATGTTTTCCTACACCATGCTTTGTGATTAAGTATTAAAATTTATGCAAATTTCATACTTTAAACGGTATCCGTACTCCCTCCCGTCGTCGGTCGGCATAACGCCGTGGTCCAGCATCATGACTGGCTGAAACCCTGTTGTTTGTTTGGTTCAGGCAAGTTAAGTTAGCTAACGTAACGTATTTTGCTGTTATGCAACGCCACCCCACGCGTCACTTCATCCACTTTGCTAATCTGTGGCGGTGCCTGCCTGCCGCTTCTGCTCCTGCTCCTGCGCCTGCGTTATGGCGCGCACACAACTAAACAAGTTTTTATCCCACACGAATTGTGGGTTCACAACGTTTACTAGATATATTAATGAGAGTCTGAAAATACAATTGCCACAATGATGGCATACGATGATTATCATCCACATTTCTGGGGTTTCTTCATCCACGTTTCGGATTATCATCAGGTTCTCCCCCTACCTAAATAAAAAGAACCTAAACAATTTTTTTTCTGTTTAGCGGTTGTGTTTTTCTGCCTACAAGTATACAGCATTAGATATTTCAATATGTGAGGTTATACCTTCATGGCACGGAAAAACGGGAATTGTCAAATGAGTTTAGGGAAAAAATGATACAATGTCTAGAGGCCAAAGCCCATGCCAATGAAATAGACTGAACAAACAGACCCAAAACGGATCTGAGGATGAACTTTCAGTGTGGGATGGTATTTCGAATTTCGTTAAGGGTAGCCTAAACTTGCAGTGCTGCTGTCGGCGGTTGACTGGAATATCTTACCAAGGAATTTGGATTTTGACCAAGACATATGCGCCATTCTTGTTTGTAATGTTTCCCTGAATTTTCCTGGTCCTTGTTTGGATTTTCTTGGTTCTTTCCTGTGTATTGCATGGTCGGACCTTCTGGGTTGATAACTATTATGAGTCGTCCGTGGTATTTGAAGCGGCTTTAATGGCTGACAAATATCAAAATCGGACACCCCCACGATGGAAGAATTTTTTTTAATGTTTACTTCAACATCCACGTTTCCCATTTCCAGTCTGATAAATTCAAATTGTCAAGGTCGTTACAGAGGAATTCAAGGAGCCTGGAACTGGAATTGTGGAGTACTGTTTTCCTTAAAATATCTGCAGTCAGCGTTGTAATGAAGTCGCCTCGGCAGCGGGATATTGACAGCCGATTCTTACTTTCACTAACAATGACACTGATAATGTGAAATTAAAAGATGTGAATATTTTGGGTTTCCATCATTGCCTTCCCTTGAAAGGCAGGATAACCGGTTAGAATGCGAAGGTGCGGAGTTTTTCGTTTCTGTCTTTTTGGTCATTTATGCAACCGGATACTAAGCGTCAAACTAAAATGAGTGGTTGCCTCATACAACGAGGAGGCCCTAGTAACACCGTATCAATGAATTTTGAAGCTGGTTTCATAGAATTTGTAAATATTTTAGTTTCATAATTATTTTTTTGATCAGAGGTATCTAGTTCCAATCATACTTGATGCATTGTTATATTACCATATAATTCTTCTTCTCTTGGTATATTGTTATGGTTGAAAAAACTATAAAATGACTAACTTTTTTATCTTCTTAAGTAAGAGGTTATCATTTATATTCTCTTTTCAATAATTCTTCTAATATATCATGTTTAGTTATGCATCTTTAGATGTACCTATACTTAAATTACTCCAATTTTGAATGGCCCCTTCTCGGCCCTTCCTCAAAAAGGACATTTTAATAAATCTACTTATATATAATGGCTTCAACTAATATCAATGAAGAAAGTGTGTAAAGAAAAAGCCCAATAGTTTTAGAGATGCTTTTTTAGATTTTCTACTTACAACTAATTCTGAAAAGTCTCCCCTTTGGGGTAGGAAAAGGATCAAACCTTGCCTTTATTTAAAAGCACAATAATAAAATACAATAAAAAATAGCGACAAAAGTTAGAAGCTTCCCATCCTTGAGCTTCGAATAATAAATTAATACTACAAAAAATTAATAATTATTAAGTTTTAACTATGAGCTTTTGTTTTACATCTTTTTGTTTTTCAAATTATTGATCTTTTCTAAGTTTTTTGTTTTACATCATCATTAACATATTTGCTATTTATTGCATAATCTTTTACTTTCTTCTATATCTTCTTATGTTTGATGTGTTTCTCTACTCATTCTGCTAAGAAGGTGTCAGGTACAATGGTAATGTGCTACTCGATGGTGGTATGTTTCATTTGTAATTTGATTGTTGATGTCTAGTTTCTGACTTTGAATGTCATTATTAACTAGGACATAGTTTCTTTTCATATAACAGGCAGTGAATCCACATCATCCACCCATCCACATACTCTATGATTTTCCTTGTTTTGGAAACGTGCAGTCCCTTCTTCATTAATGCAACTTTAATAAATTGGTGACTTGTGCAGTTTCTAGAATCAGGAAGGAATTAAAGGTTTGGATAGGGTGTGGCTTCAAAGGGATGCAGTATTCTTCATGCTTTTCTATTTTCCTATGTGCAGGAGTGTTCTCATGAGCTTCTCACCATTTTGCATCATTTCACAATAGGAAGTCAAATAAGTCCTTACATGGTGTGGTCCTTATTCAAAAAAAATGAAGAAGAAAAGAGAGATGAGGATTCAAACCACATCCCTTAGACAAAATAAATGCAAAAAATGCATGGGTCTTTGCATGGTGTGGTTCCCATTCAAAAAACAACATGGGAATTTGAAGTACACCCCTTAGACAAAATAAAAGGGCTACAAGCACTAGTTATGGGACTTGTCTTATCTCCTCTAACTAAGGCCCTTTCTCACTTCCTACTTTCCTCCAATTTGAAACAGTGGTTGTTTTGTGAGATCATTCTTGTGTCTCAAGGGATGAACTAGTCTTAGAATGTTGGTGCGAAGTCACTGAAAGTGGTTGGTTTTGGTTTGGATTGAGGATGAATCCTACCAAGTTATTTAATCACAAATTCCACTGGGGACTTCACATGACCATAATTAGGAACTCCATTCCATTCTCTCTATCATCCATCTATGCTTTTCATGCCTCACCTCACTACCGAGTTCATGTTTTGATTCAATGTTCTGGTTTGATGTGTTGGGTTTCTCAATCAATTACTTTTGGGTTTTGTACTTAGCTTTCTGTAACCATTAATCATCCATGGAGCCCACAGACTTCTTGGTTTGGAGTTATGCAAGGGCATAAAAGGCTTGTGCCTACTTTGGGGAGGACCCACTTGCATATCTTTTGGTTTGGTTAAGTTAAGTTCTTTACTCGTAGACATTGTTACAATTAAATTCTTTTTATTTACCCCATCCATGACATCTAATTGTATGCATCTAATTGTACACGATATCGAGTACGTAATATCGTGGCACAAGATGCAATATCGTACATTCAATATCACAAAGTTACTCCCATGTCTATAAATATAGTGCCTAGGCTCACAATTGGGGTAGTTTTTTGGTAGTCAAGTAGTGAGACTCTTGTAGTTTGTTCATTTGAGAGTTAGAGTAATTTCCAAGTGCCTATAGCAAGGGTCTAAGCGTGAATGGATCATTATTCAAGCATTGATGTACTTGAACACACCATTATGTTGGCAATAAAGATGAACTCTTTGATTCATTCCTTGCAGCACTTGAGACTTTCTTTCTTATGCATTTATATATTGTGATTTCATGCAATTTGCATTAATGTGGTTCATGCAGTAATTAATTTTGATTAATCAAGTAACTCATTAAACTACACAAGCACAACCCCTTCGAACATACGTGTAACACTTGGCAGCTTAGAAACGATTAGCGTTTCATAGCCAAACAGTGTTTACACAAAGTTCAAGATGTGTCTGGGAAGTGGGAATGATTACTTGTGTTAGGCTAAATTAGACCATAATATAGTTAGCATTTAATTACTCTTACTTTTATTCTTATTCTAGGTGAGTAATTTGATAAAACACAAACTAAGAAAAATCGTATGCCTCAGTCACACTTAACCATACAATTGCATTCCACAAGTGGGACTAGGAAGACAACGAACAAACAACACACGCACTATTTACCTCTAGCGTACATAGTAATTATAGTCTACGGAATTAGACTGGATCGCACGTGAATGCCTATGATTTATATGGTTGGGTGTAGGGGTACCTCGCTACTCATCACACTCCATATAAATTTTTTTCTTGCCTTCTACATTTGACCATAACTTTCTTAAACCTACTACTCAACTAACATACAAACGTGCTTTGGATTACCTTGTATCTACTCCAATGAGATATCCTAAAGTCTTCAACCATTGTATCCCTTTAAAATATTATTCCAACTCTTGTCTCTTCAAAAACTATTCTAGAAAATTTGATCTATTCTAATTTTGCTAGTCTTTTAGTATAACTAATAAATTGACAAATAGCTTATGCTCATTGGGGTATTATATTACACTCTAATAAAATCAGGGAATCAGGTGTGTTTGTAGTTTCACCTTTAACTCATCAAATTCTATACTCTTTTGGTGACCTTCAAATTATTAGTACTAAGACCTAGTGCTTAAACTGTGCATCCATATAAGAAAATAGTATACCACTTATAACTCTGTGAGTAATGCACTAATCCCATTTTTAATTGCAAAAGCATTTATGACAATGATATTTGTGAGAAAATTATGTTCACATATTAATCTCATATAGTAACATTGTATATCTTGTTTTGTGTGCCACAAATCATAAATTTTATTTTTTGAACATTAATTTTTATTCTTGAATGGTTGATCCCATTTTATTCATACAACTTTAGGATGATGACAATGATGAACTTTGATTCATTCTTGAATACTAACAAAAGTCGTTAAGAGTATTAAGCATTTACTGTAGTCCTTTCATTGAATTTAAAATTAAGGTAACATCATTAGCATAGAGTAAGGGTATAATAGGATTATCTCCTATTGTAATTGCAAAATGAGTTGGTATTTTATACACCCACTTCTTAAATTCATCAATAAAAAGACCAAATAAAGTAGGAGAAATAGGACATCCTTGCCCATTTGTACATTGAATGCATGCCTCTTTGCAAAGTTGTTAGATAGTTGATAATAGTATGCTAAGAACTTCTAAATTTTTCAAATTGGGTAAGTGATTCCTTCCCTGTTTTATGTGTTGTTTGAGTCATCGCTTTTACAAGTGCAGCTTGACTCTATCAAAGTTCTACCTTGCTTATGTAGTCCAAAACTATTTAGTTGATGTGAAATTTAGTGTTTGCACAATGAATAAAGCTTATGATTTTTCCTCATTTTTGCACCATTGATGCCTTAAACATTAAAAGATTAAAAGACATTATAAAACATTAACACCATAAAAGTATTTATTCATTTCTTGTTTTCATAAGCTATGATAATTCAACCTTACCCAAGGAGCTCACAACTCTATGACATGGTGTTGGACCTTCGAGGTTGTGAGCAAGAGCCATTTTATTTTCATTTGTATTTGTGTGTGCGTGCATGCTGTTGCACCCATCCGCTTGATGGATTGTAACAAAAGTATTACTCCTATTCCTAGGTGGGATTGCAATATGTGTGTTTATTACTTGTTTCTTATAATTATAAAACCCATAAAAATTAGCAATTATAAAATTATAAATATTTTCTCAACCTCTCACTATGACATGGGTTTTCATTTGTATCATATGTACTATAATCTCTTTTATATACATTGAACACAACAATATACATGACTGTTCTACGCAATCCACTCAACATTATCCCTGAAGCTTACAACTAGATTACACTACAATTTGTATGATATATCCCATTGGTTTTGGACCAATAGGACCCCTATCAACTTGCAAGGGTATTAGTGGTAGAGGATCAAGAGCTTGATAAAAGTGTCCTGTAGTTGGTTAAGAAATGTAACACTATGATTTCATGCATGGGGTATTAGGCCTATGGTATTCAACTAGATAGTAATGAGAAGAAGCATGAATAAGAGCACTACCTAGTGATATAGGATGTTGGACATAATATTTGTAAGGATCTAGTTGTCAATACAGATATTCTTGTCTTGGAGATGGCATCCCCCATGACTTCAATTGTTACCACTACTATTGGAATTGCTCTTGTGGTTGAGAATAAGCTCTACTAGGATACTATGATTATTGATAGGGCTACTTGTAATTACCTTGTGGATAAGGTAATCTTCTAGACATTTTCTTTTTAACAAATTTTAGATTAAGTACACATGTCTTAGACTCTTGTAAATGGGTGATGAGTGGCTAGGTATCCCTACGCCCAACCATACGAATCACGAGCGTTCACGTGCGACTCGGTCGAAATCCGCAAACTGTAAGCACTTAACACACACCAGACTTCTAACTAGTGAAACCTTGTGTTAGAACGATCGTTATCATCCTAATCTCACTTGTGAAGTTCTATTTACGATGGTTAAGTGAGACTAAGGCTAATGATTTTTATATCTTTTTAATTATCTTTTTCGATGATTAATTGAAGTGTGAAAGGTAAGGAATAAACTATTATCTAATCTCTAATTATCCTAGTTTATATTCTAACTACTCCTAGCATAAGTATCCAATCCCATCTTCCGAGCACGTTCTGAGCATTTCCTAACACTACTGGGTTACCAGACGTTAAGCGTCACTAGGTTTACCAAGTGTTAGGATTACGTTCGAGATGGTCATACTTATGTCTTAAATGAACTACGAATAAATAATAACGATTGAAATTATAATAATGAAAACATAAATAATCAACAAGTAACTAATAAAACATAAACACCTTAAACTATTTAAGCAACAAGTAATTAATAAAGCATAAACACATTAAACTATGAATGCATGAAATAACTAAGTCCAAATGCTGCAAGGTATGCTTGAACAATTCATCTTTATTGCCTTCATGCCAATGGGCTTAGATACATCAGCACTCGAATAAAGATCCAATCACTTTTCTTAAACCTATTGCAGGCACTTGGAAAATATTCTATCTCTTGCGGGAGCAAACTGCAAGAGCTTCGCTACAACTACTCAAAAAGATGACTAAATGAGGTGGAAGGCCCTCATATTTATAGGTCGGGAAGGGTGGTTGCATAAACGAGGCCACGTCGACGTAGGGTGGCTACGTTGATGGGCCCACATTGACGTAGCCGTGTATACGCAGCACAATCAACGCATTGACTTTTAACACTTCATCATACCCCCACGATTGAGCAAAAACTCGTCCTCGAGTTACTTTACAATTTGGAAGGTATGGATTTTGATTTACAACACACATGACTTAAACACATAAATGACACACACATGACACAACATGAATTTATCAAGTGCTTGAGTTACAGAGGGGGACAAATTACAAAAATGACGGTGTTCAAAGACAAAATTGAACACCTCGCTGGTCCTCTGCAGTGTAGGATGATGTACAAAATCACTGTAGGAGATCACACCGTCCCTGGGGGCGATGGTTCTGACGAACCTTCTCTAGCCTCTGGCTCGTGCGTTGGTGACAACATGGATGTCGGTAACCTCGCGGTAGCTACAACTTCTAGGTACAACCGGAATGCCTCCAAGAGAGCCCTCATTTTCTCTTCTTTGCTTCTAGGGTCGTTCACGATCCAGGCAGCTTTTCCAATGTGTCCTGGAACTAGAATTTCCCAAGGGCAAGGCAGCGCTGGAATGAGTTTTTTCAAATTGATAAACTAGGCTGCGAACTGTTTGCGTTCGATATTGAATGCTCAGATTGATGCTTGCAGTTGCTGGTAGTCACTTATTCTTTGGGCCAAGTCCTCCGCAACGGTACGTTGGCCTTCAATGCTTGTACGGAGGACCTCGATTTTTCCGTTTGCTGTTGCCAGCTTCTATTTTGTTACCTTGTGTGCTTGGAACTCACCTTGGTATAGGGAATACGAGGCGGCCACTTGCTTCTCTAACTTTGACCGTAGTCTCCTGGCTTTGAGCATAGCCATGTTTGCATACCGAAGGTTGGCTAACTCCATGTATTTTGTCATTTTTTTGATTTACAGCTCCTTTAGGTAGATTGCTGCCTAATTGTAGGCGTTCAATCCATCGAAAATGGATGGCCATACATTGCCTCCTTCTCGGAGCTGCTAGAGTGCTTAGTTCATCTAGACTTTAGCAACTTGAATGTGCTTCTCATTTACCTCCTTCTACAATCCCACTTTGTCCCTCATTCTTCCAAGCGGTAATTTTGATTATAGACTTCTATCACAATGCCCGAACCTCCTCCATTGACAGATTTTCATTCTCAGCAATCAACCTTCTCATATCTGCATTTACCCTGGCTAGCTCCTCCTGCTGTTGGTGGATAAAATCTTTCATGTGCTCATTCTCTGCACCAACATTGCGCAGGCGATGAACTTCTACGGTTAGCTGCACGTTATCCTAACAAACCTCTGCCAAGTCCTTCTCTAAATGATACGCTCGGGCGTCTGCTATGGACTTGTCTAGGATCGTCATCTCCCTTACATCCTCAACAACTTGAAGTTTAAGCTGAAGCTGTTGAAAAGCTTCATCTCTGGTGATTTTGCAGTCGAGGATGGCTAGATCGGCAAGTTGGGCTCTTAATTGGGCAACCTGCATTGCCAAGCGCTAACAAGCAGCTTGAGCAACTTCTAGTTGCCCCTCCAAAACAAGGCTCTTGCCCCTTGCTGATAATAGCTCCGACTGGGTTGTAGTGATGTTGTCTGGAAGGTCGAAGACATCCGGAAGCAGTTCCCTGGTTCCTACCAGTCGGTCCAACATTTCTTCATGTTGGGCTGCATCAATCCTGCTACGTGAAGTTCTGGAAGACACTTGTACATCTTGTAGACCATGGATGTTTGGTACAGGTGCTGCCGGTGCATTAAGAGTAGTAGCAATTATATCAGTAACTACTTTGGCTGCAACTTCTTATCCTTGGTGCTACATCACCAGGACCGTTGCCCCCTCACCATCTTCCAAGCGTACCGAGAAAGTAGCAGCATTCCTTGAGATTTTAGGGAATAACTGCTAGGTTGCAGTTGATACATCTTGTATTCTTGGATTTGTTCTAGCTAGAATGGCTGCTCGGGCGATCAAAAATATCAGCCCTACCCTTTCAAGTAAGCTAAATGATTGTGCCACTTGCTCCAGGTGGCTATGGCAGGGCAATAAATCGAAGGATCATCTTCTCCACCAATTCTGCCGAATTGCTCTCGTTGACTCGAGAGCATTTCCCGAACCTTGCGGATGTATGTTGTTGTTGTTTGTAAGCCCGGCTGCATTGTTTGTGCAGGTGGTGGAGGTGGTTGCTGCTCTTCCTTTATCTGTGTGATGGTAGGAGTTTTGTCTTTTATCATTTCTAGCCATGAGGCAATTGGGGCACGCTGGATGATGTCATTAGAATACCCTGCTATCCCTACCCATTTGCACAACTTTCAGATGAGGCATGGAAAGGGGAGAGCTCACCTTCCATGTTCGTTCTCTACGAACCTCTTTTCAATCTCCAAAAACAATAGCTGTGGAAGACTCATGGGAAATTTCCCACTCAAGGTGGCACACGCATAAGCGGAGAAGGCAGTGATTTTGCTAGGTCTTACCATTAGATTCAAATGGTAAGACGCTATCTTTGTATAGACTCTCTCTGTCATGGTCAAGGAGCTGAATTCCTTACGCTCAACCCCATAACACCGTCTGGTCCATTGTGCCTTCACCTTTGGATTGGCCTGTTTAGGAATTTTCACCATATCTGCCCTAGTTTTGGGCAACCCCAGAGCTTGCGCTATTGCTTTTGAAGAGTAAGAGACATATATGTCCTTGATTCTTAATCTTGACCCTGGCTATCGATTTGTCCAGAAGAGATATGTTTCTCCTAAGTACCACTCACCACTAGTTGTGATGATTGGCCACATCGGAGAATTCTGCAATTGAAGCCTCACATCTTCTGGTGCGTTTTCGAGGAATTGTCCAAAATTTAACTCTTGGAGGACTGTGTGTTGGACCTCGCGTGACGTGATAGCATCAAGGCAAGCTTGGATCAATGTGACCTCAAGCCGTGGTGCTATCCTAGGCATCTCATCCCCTAGCGATTGCACGCTAGGAATCTCCTCTTTGGGAATCTGGTGGACAGATTCCACATTAGGTCGTTCACGGAAGGGTCCATTTGCATTAGAACCCTCCGCATACTCTGACGGTTGCACTCCTCGTCCCTTTCCCGTACATGGACGGTTGTCCCTTGGTTGTGACGGTCTTTCGTCCCTTTGGTGCCTCGGTTTGGGTATCATTTGAAAACAAACATAACCATCTGTTAGACTATTCAGAAGTAGCCTAAAATGGTCTGTATATACCTTCTCAGTTTGACCAAGTTATGTTAATGACACAAGCACACNAAATGATGAAAAAATGAGAAGGTGTGATGGATATATATAGGGTTAGGTGCTGCGTTGACGGGGCCGCGTATACGCAACTGCGTATACCCAGTGGCTGCGTATACGGGGGCCCGTATACGCAGCACTGTTCACTCGAAGACTAGCATGGACCAAACCAAAAAATACCTGAAATGAAAAATTTGAAAACTTAAATCGAGGTGATTGAAGTGCAAAAAAGGCCTGATCATGGCTGAAGACAAGAGGAAGGGATTGGAGCACGAAAAAAAGATAACATTGGAGAACGGGAGTCAAAAAGAACTCAAGCGATGATGAAATCGAACGATGTGACACTGAAAATAAACAACCAAGAAATCCAACAGGCTCGAGGCTTAACCAGCAAACCAAGAATATGTAGGTGGGTCCTCCCCATAGCAGGCAATAGCCTTATAGCCCCTACATACCCTCAACACTAGGGTCCGTGGGCCCGGGTGTTGATAATAGGTGCCACTAGTTAAGACTCCAAACCAAGAGAACCCGCCAAGGCATGAAAGACCAACAGAAAACACGACGAACATACAAAACATAAAAAGGGCAGTGAGGTGAGTATGGAGAGAAGTGGGAATGGAAGGAGAAGAGAGAATAAAAATGCCGAGTGTTGGCCACATGAAACCCCATGTGTAAGCGTGGTTAAGTGACCTGACAAAACCTTTCGTGAGGACAGACCCAAACCATTCGTAAACAGTGACCTTGTAGTGATAAACGAAGTTCTGACCATCCCCCAAGGAAACAAGAATGAACCCATAGAAAACCCCCACTCCAAGAAATGTGAGAAGAGGGAAGTGAAACAGGACAAAGTTAAAGAGGATCAAGGAAGTCCCATAACTAGTGCATGTGGCCCATGAGAGGCGGTCTAAGGGGTGTGTTTTGAATTCCCACCACGATATGTTTTTTTTTCTTTTTACGGGGGAATCACACCATACGAAGACCCATGTGTGTATGCATGCATCCGACCAAGGGGTGTGCTTTGAATCCTCAATTTTACTTTTTATTATATTTGTTTTTTTTGTTTTTACTTTTTCTCTCTTTTTTTTTCTTTTGAATTTTTCAGTGAGGACCACACCATGCAAGGTCAAACTACCCAAAAAAATTCCATGGAGAGAGACGTGGAGTGGTAGGAAATCCGTAAGGACACACCAGCAACCCAGAGAATAGAACAGAACAACGAATAAAGCATTCTCTTTGATGTTACACCCGATTCAAACCAATGGGTTATCCCTCAGTCAAAGAACTACGCAAGTCACACATTCATTAAAATGTTTGTTAATTGAAGGGGTTGCATGTTCGCAACAAAAGGAAAACCATGGAATGGTGAATGGGTGGATGACGTGGACTCATTGTCGAGTTTATGAAGTAAAAAC
>MNCI01026020.1:14433-37381 GCA_015680685.1 Gnetum montanum
TAGGCATTGTAAAGAGAGCTGCCTACCTAGGCTTGATTTAAACAACTTTTCCAATTTCTCAAGAGGCTATGACTTAGATCTGCAACTACATCTACAAGCCTTCTACGATGCTTGTGCATGGATCAACATTGATAACGGTTGGAAAAGACTCAAGCTCTTTCCTATGACACTCGTTGGCTAAGAAAAAGTATGGTATATATCGTTAAAACCAAATTCAATACAACGTTGGCCAACAATGGTAGAACTCTTTAACGAAAGATATCAAACCTACACAAGAGTGTCGGCCTTAAGGAAACAAATGCAAGAGTGGAAACAAGCACAACATGAACCTTTGCACATGGCCTTAGAAAGATATTATGCATTATTAAAAACCTATCTAGGCCATGAGTTCTTCAAGGAAAGGCTAATGTACCATATCATTGATGGGCTTCGTGATGAAACAAGAGAGACCTTAGGAATGTATGCCCAAGGTCAACTATATGAACTATGAACCCATTAATTCGAAGAGCTTATTAAGTAGGTAGCAAAAGAAGGAGGAGAAATGGTTCGATGGGAGAGTGTTGAAAAACATCAATGGGACCAAAATCTCAACTTAATAGAGGTCCATAATCATAAAAAGGAGAAATCAACCTATCTCAAGAAGGAAAAACCATCTTTTCCAACACAAAAATCATTAGATGAAATCGAGGCAAAGACTAATGAGATGCTGGAATGGATGCATAGAAAGTGTGGAGAATATATCAATAATATTTGAGATAGAGTTTTGATAACCTGAGAAGTAGGACAAAATATCATTAGACAATCAGAAAGAAGGGATGAGGAAAATAAGAGCTCAACTACCAATCACACATATGAATGCAACATTTTTCTATATGATCATCCCAAAGGCCAATGCCTAATCTTGTTACATTTATATGAGCATTGGGGAAGTACATTACACCCAGAGTTTGTAGAAAGATACTGTGTTTGATTACAGAGGAAACAATCCTAGTCATGGTGGAAGCCATCCCTAAACTAGAGACACCCTTTATATCATTCGAATCCAAATGCTTATCTAGTTCAACATCCTATTTCTCCAACTAGATCAACATACTTTATCTCACCGCATTATCATTCTCCTCAATACTATCAGCCCATGTCCTCAACACAACCATCGCCTTGCGTACCTTACACTTCTCCTAAATTTCAACATTCTCATCCTTTTCCTCCTTCCACATTGCCACCAACTGTTCCTAAAGTTTCTACATCACAAAAACCACCCACAAACATTACTTGTGTTGCTATTGCCAATAGTAGTGAGAGACCTCCTCAACATCAGAGGTGTCCCTTCTTTAGACATGACCGTAGGAAGAGACAACATAGTTCCAAGGCCACTACATTCTCCAACTCAACACAAGCGCAACACTATGGTGCATCATTCTTCTCGAATCCAACGCTTCGTGTCACTTCATCAGGGCCACCAATTAACACTCCAACAACCATATGGCCCAATGAATATAGCCATGGAGGACAACATCTCGATCCTTGCATACCATCTTACGGTCCCAAGTGTCATAGTGGGTCAACTCTTTACTTGGGAAACACATCTTATAAATTTCCCCACTATGCTTACTATAATTAATTGTGTGAACCCCAATGGGGTAAGTATGACCAAGTTTCAATATTTTCAACATGCAAAGATCCTCATCTTTTATTTGTTAATCCTCACCATTCTCAACTATTTAGTTATGGGGGATATCCCCCATTCTAATAACAAGCGGGATTAATAAATATTTTTCATTTTCTTTAATTTTACAATTTTTTGTTTTTCAGTTTTCAATTTTTTTCTTGTTACCTTTTTGTCTTTTTATCTTTTTATAAGTGATGAGTGGCTAGGTATCCCTACACTCAACCATATGAATACGAGCATTACATGCGTGATTCGGTTGAACTCCAGCGACTAAGTGCTTATGCGCCTTATGAAACACTCAAGGTTGATCAATTGTTGTCCTCCCAAACTTACTTGTATTTTTCATGGTTGTAAGATTAAGTAAGTCTGAGGTATGTGATTTTTATGTCTTTTATATTTTTATTGCCTATGCTAAGAGAGGAAAGGGTGAAGAGACTAAGTGACTAACTTTAATTAACTAAGTTCTAATTGTCCTAGCATTAGTATCCATTCTCACTTACTGTTCACACCCTGAACCAATGCAACGCTACTGGGATTACCAAATGCTATTTGTTATTGGGTTACCAAGAGTACGCACATGCTCGAAGTGGTCGTATTGAATGCACTTAACTAGAGGAGTAAAGGGTTGAGAGAGATCAATTAACTAAGAAAGCATTTAAACAATTACCATTAATTAAATCTATTTAGCTAGTCCATGCACTGCAAGGTTTATCAGAAAATTCGTCTTTATTTCCATACAAAAATGTGTGCTTAGGTATAGTTTTCTCGAATAAAGATCCATTCACTTTGAGACTCTTACTGTGGACAATTAGAAATTATTCTATCTCTGGAATGGTAAAACTGCCAGAGTTTCACTAAGGGTCTAGATCTATATTGAGAAACAAGGGAGAGCCACCTCCTATTTATAGAATTGGTGACAAGCTGTGATATCGCGTACACAATATCGTAGGGAAGGATGTGATATCGTGTACGGGATATCACGGTGGATGCGATATCACGTCCCATCATACCCCCATGACTGAATGAAAACTCGTCCTCAAGTTCCTTAAAAAATATTGGGAAGGTATGGGATTATTGGCTTGAATGGTACTAATGGTAGATGGGGTGACTTATGAATGGATCATCATTACAATACATGACAAAATTTAGTGTTCATGACAACAAGAGTGAACACTATACACATTTGACATCCAACCTTATTTGGTAGTTGGGAGAGAAGAGAGAAGAGAGAGAGAAAATAAGAAGTCTGTTGTTGCCGACACCACAATTGTGCTTTTCGTTTTTCATCCATAAGTGCATCATCAATCTTGTTCCTTGCATAACTACTTCAACACTAGTCCATTCCAAGTGTTCCCTCTAGATCCAATCCATTGTTGTATGATTGCCATCTACACACACAACACAGTCTTAAATTAGCAGGGGTAAATGAATTACAATGCAGTTGATACCTTGCCTCGGTGTAAGGCCTATTGTTATGACATGACTAATGTGGATCTGGAGATATAATGTTGGTGACTACCCGAGGTGTAGGGGTTAAGAGAAAAAATCAAAAAAATTGGACTAGGACCCCCATGACTGAGAGCAAACCCCTGGTAGCGATAGAATGGAAAACAATAAGGAATAAGAAATATGGAGAAAAAGAAACAACAACAACGCCGATAAAATGGATATCAAAGATGGATATGAACACAATAGATGGTGATTGTGAAAATGTTTAAGGGAAAGAAATTAATGGATGCACCAAATAGGAATGCCAATGGGTCCTCCCCAAAGGAGGCTCATGCCCTTAATGCCATGACAATCCCACATTTGAAGAGTTCGTAGGCTCTAGGAATTTCATTTGAGGACAAGAGTTAAAGTCTTAACCACAAGAGTTTACCAAAAAGAAAACAATGCATCAACCAAAGTATGGACTATTAATACAACCGGTAATGAGGTGAAAAGTGGAGGAAGAAAGATGGAGAGAAGAGAATGAAATGAAGTCTCAAGAACAAGGTGGTGTATAGCCCCTTATGTATTTCATGGTTAATGTGACTAGGCAGATCTCATTCCGAATTTGGCCTCAAAAAACCACATCCAATGACTTCACATTAATACATTCAGCTAATCCATCTACTTGAAATAACAAAAATGCTTCCACCAAAGAGCCACCACCATTCTGAAGAAATGAAAGAGGAAAGAGATAGGAAGCGAGGAGGGCCTTAGTTAGAGGAAACACATTTTTATTTAGTTCCATAACTAGTGCTTGTAGCCTAGATGATTATTTCATCTAAGGGGTGTGCTTTGAATTCTCACTATTTCTTTTTTGGTTTTTTTTGCATGAGAACCACACCATGCAAAGACTTATTATTTTTATTGGCTCAACTTCCCGATAATGGAGTATGGAAGACTCAAGAAGAAAACATCCAAGAACCCAAGAGAATGACCAAAAAAAATGCATCAAATCCCTTTGAATTCACATCCTTTTCAATCCTTGAGGCCTTCCCTAGTTTGAGAAATGCCCATTCACCAATTTGTTGCAAGTTCTTATTATTAAGAAAGGAACTATACAGTTCCAAGCCAAGAGAGACCATAGAAATTAATGGATGCATGGATGATGTGGACTCACTACCTATTATATCAAAAGAACCATACCAAAGTATCAACATCATAACTGAAAGGTAAAAATCAAACATTAGCAATCAATGGAATACAGTTCATGCCACCATCAGAGCACTTATTAAGTGACAAACTTAACAAAAATAAAATAAAATAAATAAACACACAAATAAATGAAGAAGTATGAATGATGTTGTAAAACAAAAATAAGAAAAGTTAAAGAAATTTGCAAAACAAAAATGTGTAAAAAAAATTTTAAAAAGAACTGAGGGCCTCAATGGTTAGCATAGGTGGCCATCTCCCTCATGATTGAATTGAAAGGGAGAAATCCAAAATAATGAGCATTTGTTTGATTTTTTTAGAAGTGTCCAACTTCTCCCAATTGATGTTTTTAGGTTAAGGGTTGGAAGTTGGCGAAGCTCTCGTTCCAATGTATCTATGCTTTCAACGTGGCCGCAAGTTGGTCCCTCAGTTAGTTCCATGCATATTGGTGAGTTACTCTCTTGATTAGCTATCAAACACCAGGTGTTTTCTTGTTTTGTGGTTGCTACATATAGGCACCTTTGTATGTTAATCTTTGGTGCACACCAGTTACATGCAGGCGATGTTGAACGTTCTTGCACGTAATCATCCTCTGTGTCACTATATGTGATGCACGGAACTTTCTTCTTCTTGGTCTTCCCAAAATTGTTTTCCTTAGATATCTCTAGGGAAAGATTGTGGATTCTTAGGCATGCATTCATGGTACTTAGCCATGCCCTTGCCATTATGATAAGAACTCTCCTTTGTCATTGTTTACTTAGATCACTAGGAAATCAGCTGGCTATGACACACCACACACAGTGGTAACAATGTCCTCAACTTGTCCCAAGGGAACAGTGATGGACTAGTCAGCCAACTCTAAGAAAATATTTCTCTTCTTTAGTGGAGGAAGGTTCTAGGCTTTGTACATTTCTTGCGATATTAAGTTGACTCCGGAACTTGAGTCTAGAAGAGCTTTATGAGGTTCATTCCCAATGACTTGGAGATAAATTAAGGGACTTCCAAGATCAGAGAATTTCTTGGGAATGTGGCCTACCTTAATCTAGTTAGTAATGGTATGTGTTATCATAACTATATGCATTGAGCTTTGTTCTTGGTTTAGAGGGAGCTCTGAAGCCTTATTTGATGTAGAGGCATTTTGAGGCTCAACCGCTTGTGATTGTGAGAGCTTGTTTGGGCTTTTGGTTCTGAAGAAAGGTCTTCTCTTTGTATGGTTATTAGAACCAACAATGGGTTGAAGGTTCATGGCTCTCGTAGCATTGCATTACTACGGTTGAGTGGGGAGTTTCCCTTGCATTTTCGGAGTGGGTGGTGATGGAGCTATAGGTGTGAGAGTTGTAGATGGATTCGGAGGATGGTATGCATGTGATGTGTCTCTCCTAGGATAAAGAGTCCTACAATACTCCTGAGCTTGGTAATGATGTGATGATGTCACATGACCAACAGAGTCATGTGGTGGGATTGGCTGCTGCACGTAGTAGCCATATGGATCCGGTTAGGTGGTGGCATCCCCCATGACTGTGGGTATTGCCATTGCTGGTGTTGCTCGATAGGTTGTGGCGGAGTTCCACTTGTATAATACGTTAACGGTTGGTGGAACTGCCTCAGGTTACCTTGGAGATAAGGTAACCAATGGGGTGCTTGCCATTTGTTAAGTCATGGGTTAAGTGCATACATCACAGACTCTTGTAGATGTGAGATTATTGGGTAACATCCCTTAGAATGGTCATATTGGCATATCTCACATCCATCATCATTATCTGTATCTGAATCCACAACCTCTAATTTACCCTTACCTTTGTTACGTGCATGGTCCAAATCCCTCTTCTTTTTCTTATCATGGTTACTACTTTGCTCCTTAAACTCCTCTACGATTTTTAAAATAGTTTCAAATCTACTATCTAAGGAGTTCCACATCTTATCTACCTTAGCTAACACTTCTGTTATTAATTTCTAAAGCGGCAAGGTTTTCCTACTTACCAACTCTTCAAGTGGTGACTCATCCTCCTCCTCACAGAATCTCACTCCCCTCTTTCAGAGGGAAGGATCATGATTGTACTCTTCCACGTTTTCTCTCTTGCGTAGATCTCCTTCTTCTTTAGCTACTTGCTCCAAAAATCTATGGATCTGATGGGACCTAAGCTCAGATAATCTCCCTTGGGCATATGTTCCAAGGGTTCTCCTAGTTTCGTGCCTAAGTCCATCTACGAGATGGTGGAGTTCATCCCATTGTGCGTAACCATGGCCTGGGCAACAATGTAACAATGCATAATAGTGGCCCATGGTAGCATCCAAGGTTTCATGATTTCCTTGCTTCCATCCTTGGATTTTCTTTTGCAGGTTGGACACTCAGGAGTACGATTGATACTTATCGTTAAACAGTTCTAGCATCGTACTCCACCTTCTAATGGTTTCTGATTCTAAGGACCAGTACCAGCTTTCTACTTCTATGATTAGTGTCCTTGGGAATAGCTTTAGTTTTTTCCACTCGTTCTCAATATTTTGCAAGACACAAGCATCGTGGAATGCTTGTAAGTGGTTTTGAGGATTAGTGTTGTATCCCCCCTCATATCATGGGATATTATTCATATCCAACCTCTTGATCCTGCTATCTTTTTGGTGCTTGTAGGTATTCTCATAGCCTCCATGATGTCTAACATGCTTTGGGTTGCAAGTAGGGGTTCTTTGTTGTCATCTATTTCATGGAGTCTGTGATGTCTACATGGTTCCCTACTTTCCCTTCTTTCATGCCTTGATTCTCTAGAGTGCCCTTGGCCTCTTTCTCGACTTGTCGAGGTCTCTCATTATGTTTACTCTTATCCTCACCATTAGGCTCTTTATGATTGCATCCTGATGTTGAAGGAGAGGGTGAATGTTGTGATGAAGGTGAAGAAGAAGGAGGATCATCACCATAACGATGTTCCCTACGTTCTCTTCTATGGTCCCTGCTCCGATCATGATGATGATCAAAATGCTCACCCTTGTCATGTGTTTGTGTTCCCACATTGAACACTTGGTGTTCTTGGGGGTCAGAACCAAGATTGTAAATTGTAGAATGTAGGTTTTGATACACCACCTCCTAACCATTGTTAAGAGGGGGAACATTGTTTTGTGGAGAACCTATGAAAACAGGTTCACCACCCTCAATTTCATTTAATATGGGTGAAGCATTACGGAGGCCTTTGTCCTTCACAGATGTGTGGTGAATCTCCTACCATAAGTCCCATTGACATTGCGCTTCTATGGGATGGTAATCCCTTGTATTATATTCGCATGCAATGTACTCAACATATAACTGTGACATGCCTATTCATGCAAGAGCACAAAGGAGCATGTTAGGGACTGCTCTATCTGAAGGTAACACTTTGTTACCTTTCAAATCTCTCCATCGTAGTTGCTCATCTTGATGGAGGATAAAAGTAAAGTCAGGTACATATTCATTGTGATGAATATATACTACGCAAAATTGCTAAGGCACTAGTGGATTTTGGTTATGGGTGTTTTGCCGCCGACTATCTCTAGTGTTGTCTCTAGGTAGTGAAATGCTTTTGTTCGAAGAAGAAGACATTTTAACTTTGTTCGGTGTGCTATCTACCATTATCTTATTTTTTTCATATGATCAACCCTAAAGGCCTGTTTAAGCTTCCCAATGATATGGATGATATCCTATGTCCTACGTAGTGCACAAACAACTAATTCCTCGGCAATGGCACCAATGATGAGTGGCGAGGTACCCCTACACTCAACTATACGAATACAAGTGTTACACGTGCGATTCGGTTGAACTCCAAGGACTAAGTGCTTATGCGCCTTATGGAACACTCAAGGTTGATTAATCATTGTCCTCCCAAACTTACTTGTATTTGTCATGGTTGTATGATTAAGTAAGTCTAAGGTATGTGATTTTTATGTCTTTTATCTTTTTATCGCCTATGCTAGAAGAGGAAAGGGTGAAGAGACTAAGTGAATAGCTTTAATTAACTAAGTTCTAATTTTCCTAGCATCAGTATCCATTCCCACTTACCGTTTATACCTTGAACCAATGCAACGCTACTGGGATTACCAAATGCTATTCGTTACTAGGTTACCAAGTGTACGCATCTGCTCGAAGCGGTCATATTGAATGCACTTAACTAGAGGAGTAAAGGGTTGAGAGAGATCAATTAACTAAGAAATAATTTAAATAATTAACATTAATTAAATCTATTTAGCTTAGTTCATGCACTGCAAGGTTTATCAGAAAGTTCGTCTTTATTTCCGTACACAAATGTGTGCTTAGGTATAATTTGCTCAAATAAAGATTCATTCACTTTGAGACTCCTACTATGGGCACATGGAAATTATTCTATCTCTGGAATGGTAAAACTTCCATAGTTTTACTAAGGGTCTAGATCTAGATTGAGAAACAAGGGAGAGCCACCTCTTATTTATAGAACTGGCAACAAGCTACGATATCGCGTATGCGATATCACGGTGGATGCAATATCACGTCCCATAAATAAGTAATCTCATCTATGAATAAAAAACTCATGTGGCTCGTTGGTTGGGGTGTGTTCTATGTTATTGAATCTCAAGTGATCAATTATTTGGACAGTGAGCCCATTACACCCACTCATCCATTCTACAAATAAGAGGTTATGTTTGAGGGTACAGTGATATTCTTGACATTCTTAAAACTTAAAATTAATTTTGTGTTCATTGTACCCAAAATGAAGAATGATGGACCAAGAGGAAATGATTAGTGTGTGACATCAAGGGGACTTGCGGATTCTCTTTGGTGACGTCTGTGAGAGTTATCACACAACGTAGTTGTACTAAGATCCTTGTAGATCTAACGCAAAATGGGAGTAAGAGTAATCAAAAGGCACTCAAAAATCCAATGCTATTCTAGGGGGTCCCATTGGAAAGACATGCACCCATGCTTGAAGGTTGGTGACTTATCTGGATTCAGCAATTGAAAAAGAAACAAAGAAAGAGCCACAAAGAAAAAATCACTCTTGACTTGAACAAAATGCCAAGTGATCGTACACCTTGTCATTATGGTACTCTCATAGTCGTTCATCATGGGATGAAACAATGCGGTGTCACTAATCAGCGGAATGGCCTTGGTCCTAATCTTGGAATAACAGGTTAATGACACATTAATCATGCCTTACACACAGGATTCATTGTGCCCTAGGTCAGTTACCTCATGTCCCAATCTTTACAATCCCTTCTATAGTCTGTCTCATCTCGTTGTTCATGTAATTGTAGCTCATGTCTCGTATAGCATATAATTCTTACCTCATTCTGGTGGTACTTACATGTCTGTGTTTTGTGGAAATAGTGTGGATTACATTTAACCCTTCTAGTGCCTATAGACATTTTAAGGTGTGATTATGCAAGGGCATTATAGGTTGAAACCTGCTTTGGGGAGGATCCACTTGGATGATTTTTGTAATTTTCACTCATAACACATCTTCCACACATCATCTATTACCCTCAGCATATTGTTAACAATATTCTTTCCTCTATTACTACCCCTCTGATTCAAACATTCCTATGAACCATCACATAGCCTTTTTTCTCTCCCTTATCTCGAGGTCCTTATTGATAAATTGCACACCATCATAATTTCAGTGCCTTCAAAACTAGTTGAATTGCCTTGGGACCCTTTAACAATAGTCCAGATGTCCTTAGTTTCCATCGTTAATTTCAGAAAAATATTAAAAAAAATTGGTATATTACACAAGTGCCCTAACATCGATAGGCTGCGATATCGTGTACGCGATATTGCGGTCGATGCGATAACGTGTCTACGATATCGCATACCCAATATCACGTCTCAAAAATATATATATATGCAACCCACCTATGCTACTTAACATCATTTTCAACTATTCTCATGGGGGAAGTTTTTCAAATTTCTCTCTATGACTTGCGATTGCGCATCCCTTGTTTTCATATCCATATCTCACTCGATGGTCCTCTGATTTTCATTTCGTTTAAACCTACTTGAACCCAGAGTGTTCAACTTAGTCATGGGGGAGGGGCACATGCCGAATAGCATGTAAATTTTTTTGAAATTCCTTATCACCCATAGGAAATTATCAAGGGTAATTAATTATACAAATTAAGGATAAATGTTCCAAAAACAATTTCATCTCCTTAGTTATATCAGGAAACTAGATTTGGAAACCACCTAAGAAAAGAGGATTCAACATTATAATCTTTTGGGGACATTTTAATTTATGTCACATGGAGATAAAGCAAATCCATTAAGACAAGTAGTAAGGTATAACCTAACTTTGATAACAACCTTACTAACGATTGGTCCTGTCTGATTGCAGATGGCCCCAAAACGTGGACAATAGGAAGGTCTTGCTCAAGGTGGGAGCAAACAACCTAGGAGAGGTGAAGGATAAGTTCCTACTGAATAGCATGTAGAGTAGGAGGAAAAATAATTTAGTATCCACCAAGAGGACCCTGCTACTGTACAATCAAGGCAGACAAAAGTAGGAGTTGCTATAGCGTCTAAACAAGGACAACATCTCACGTTGCCCTAAGATTATGTTCAGGCCATCCATGAGAAGTCCATATTCACTGTAGTGATTGTGGAATTAAACTTTGGATCTTTTGTAGAATTTTCTTTGAAGGCCATTAGGGATCACCTCAAAGGGTCCCTGTTATGGTCTATCCTCTCTGAAAGCGGTGCCTGGTACTTACGGGAAATGTACCAATTTTGGCACAACAAAGAACAAGACACCATGGTTAACATCTATGGTCTGATTGTTGACTTCTCTATTTAGGCCATTTTAGAAGTATTAAACCTCCCAAATACAGGGCCAAAGGTTTCTCAGTTGTCTACCCGCTCAAACCCTGATGCACAACGAGTTTGGTTGGAAAGGGCATATGGCAAGGAAGATAAGATGTTTATGGAGTTGACAATGAAAGAGAGGATTTATTTCAAAATAGGGAATTATCACCTCTTTCCCATAAAAGACTTAAAAATAATTTCAACATATGTAGCAAGAGGATGTACAGTGTTGATGGGAAAGGTTAATGCTAACTTACCAATCTATATTTTACGGAGATCCTAAGACGGTTTGAGGAATGGAAGATAGGGAAGCTTGCGTTGCCCTTCCCTTGTCTTATAAGGAAGCTATGCAGATGTGCTAGTATCATAGGATACACCAATGATGTCCTCTGGAAAGCCCAAAATGCTTCGTATGCCAAACTGCTAAAGCCACTAGCTACAAGGAAAATCACTGGTGAGATGCTGGGGCTAGAGCAAGAAAAATAATAGATAGCAGGGCCAACTACAACTCAACTTGTAGGACCCAGCCAACTTCCAAGCATAAGACCCAGCCAACTTCCAAGATTTTGACCTAGCCAACAACAAGAAGTAGGGCCTACCATGGGCTAGTAGGATCAACCACCACCATCGCTGCAAGATTACAGACCATTAATGAGCCATCTCAAGGCCATCACTAAGATGATTAGTTGGGGAAGTTGTGATGATGAAAACCTCTTTCGTATCATCCACAATGTTGTATAGCCTATGGTTTCTTTGGATCGCACAAGGGATGAGCACTTGATCACAACAGATCTCAGGGAACACTACATCCTTTCAAGTGTAATTAGAAATAGGTGAAGGGGCCATGGTGGTGGTCATGTAGCACCAGGATGCAGCAGGAGTTGCAGAAGTGGTCACAGAATCACATTAAAGAATCATTCAATGTGCTTGTTGTGCCACCGACAGATCTTACAGGAGCATGGGATGCTCAAACTCTGGTCGGTACCTTAATGACTCCTGTGGAACAAGCAACTTGTTTTTGACAACCTTCGGTTTACCTCTGTGTAGAAGATTTTAGAACCCAAAATTTTTAGAACCCAAAATTTTTAGAATCCAAAAATTTTTAGAACCCAAAATTTTTAGAACGCAAAATTTTTAGAACCCAAAATTTTTAGAACCCAAAAAATTTTTAGAACCCAAAAAATTTTTAGAACCCAAAAATTTTTAGAACCCAAACATTTTTAGAACCCAAAAATTTTTAGAACCCAAAATTTTTAGAACCCAAAATTTTTAGAACCCAAAAATTTTTAGAACCCAAAATTTTTAGAACCCAAAAATTTTTAGAACCCTAAACCCTAAACCCTAAACAAAATTTTTAGAAGATCTTTACTTTTCATTTTAGTTTATTCATATGATTTTAGAGAAGATTTTTATTTAGTGGATTGGTTTCGTATTTTTATTCATGGGTCATGGCCATCTCATGTTGCATCTCTAGTTTCATGTAACGGCCATGATTTCAGCCAGTCATAAATGCGCATAACCTGTGAGGGAAGGGAATCAGTTGGTTACAAAAATGCTGTCAGGCCTCTCTCCCTCTGCAAGTGCAAACAGAATAGTCAAACCATACAATTGTTCAAAGTTCAAACAAAATTTCAGCACCATATCCTTCCCAAATCTTTCTGGGAAGCCCTAGTCAACATCTGCAGTCAAACATGCAAGAGGCATGAACTCAACCCACAACAACAAATTCGAAAACTCCAAAGACCCACCTCTGAATCTCCTGCTATCCCAACTCTATAAAGCGAGCCCATAAGTCCAAAACGTGTCGTGAACTTCCCAAGAGCATTACTAACAGCTCAGAAGCAGATAGAGCTCTGTGAAAATGGTGGTGGGGAAGGGATTCCTAATGTTAAAATCTGATAAACTTTATTGGCTTATATGCTTGGTATTAGTTTTCTATGAAAATGTAGCAATATTTTATGTGGCTGGACTTGATTATCAGGGGTGAGCCTCACGCCCTACCTAAACCACTCATCCAAATTATAAATAAATAGCTTGGCATTCTATAGTAATGACTTCAAGTCTCTGAAGTCATTTTCTTTCCTTTCTAATTTAATGCATGCTGCAACCTATTGTTTATCCTCCTACAATAGGTTGTCTGAAATACATTTTTTTATGATTTTCAATTTTTTTTCTATTTCTTATTCAAATTTCATCTTGTTATTTTTAAATTTATCACTATTTTGTATTTTTAATATTTTTTCCTACTCTATTATTGTTTTGCATTTCCAGATTTATGTCATTGAATAACATTTTAATGTTAAAGCTACAGATTGCTTTTCTAGATTTATGTCATTTGAATGACATTCAATGACATTTGTTTATGTTAAAAGAATATGGACCATTTTTTCTTAATGTTACAGATTGCTCCAATCATATAAAAGATGCTAATTTTCAAGCCAAATTATTAGAGACAGCAATTGCAACTATTGGTTTAAGCAACATTATTCAAATTATAACAGATTCAGCTCCTGTTTGTAGACGTGCAGAAAAAATGATAGAAATGATTTATCCAAATATATTTTGGACTCCTTGTGTTCATTTTTTAAATAATACACTTCATGATATTGGTAAAATTGATTGGGTGAAAAAGCTTATTATAGATGCAAGAGACATACAAATTTTCATTTGCAATCATCATTATTCAAATTCCTTGTCCAGGGAATGTAGCAAAAATAAGACTTTCAAAAAGCCTATAGAAACAAAGTAATAGAATACAAAAATCTATATTATGCGTTTTTTAGAAATTTGATTTATTAATGCTAAACTAATTATAAATTTTGTAAAATAGGTAAGCTTCATATTTCATAATGTTGGAGAGAATGCAAGAGATACAAGAATCATTATAAACAATAGTTATAACTAGTAAATAGAACAACTCGGAGGAAGCCAACAAAACTATGGGAAAGAGTGTTAGAGAAAAGATTTTATCAAATGATAATTCTTTGAAATATAATTCTTTATTTTTTATTGTTTGCATGTTTATATCTTATTAAAAATAAGTATTTTTTATATTGTAGGAGGATTGTTAACATGCTGTAACCTATTGTTGATTTCATCCGTTATGCTGAGAAATTTATGTAATTTATGAAAATATGTTAACAGAAATTAAAAAAGGGTTATAGAAATGGATAGCTCTCTTGATTTTTATAATGCTCGGTTACTTCCATTGATTCTAAAAAGATGAAATGCTACAAATACCCCATTGCACATGGTTGCATATGCATTAAATATTAAGTGGTATTCTTCAAAACATAGAGATAAAAATCCAACAAGGCCTTGTGAGGATTTTTATGTAAGAACAGGTTTTTTAGAATATGTTAAACAATTGTATTCACTTTGTGAGGTTAGCATACTTAGAAAGGAATGGTTTCAATTTACTAAAGGACATACAAAAGCATTTAAATGTGAAGATGCTATACTTGATATGGATGAAATAACTAAAGAAGATCCAACTGGATGGTGGAGTTTGCATGGTGGAGATACTCCTAGACTTCAAACTTTAACAGTGAAGCTTTTTTCTCAAGTAATACGATCAGTTTTTTCATTAAACATATAACAAATATTAATACATATTAATTTTCTTAATTAATTGAAGAAATGTGATGTTTGAAAAATTGAAATAGTGATGTTTTATATATCATGCATTCTCTAAACACCATGATTAATAGGCTATTAGGTCTTAAGCTTCAAATGAGTTTGTTTATTGATGAAGTTTTGAATAATTTATAAAATGAATTTTTTAATAATGCAAAAAATTATTCTTATTTTTATCATTTATGTAGGTTGCATCTTCTTCTGTTGTTGAAAGAAATTGGTCAACATATTCTTTCATTCATCGGATCAAAAGAAATAGTCTAACTTCAAAAAGAGCTGAAAAATTAGTATCTGTTCATAGCATGATTAGATTGGAAGAAAGAAAGAAAATAAAATATAGACAATCACCTACTCTTCGTTGGGAAATTTACTCTTTAGAGTAGAGCAAGGAGAAAATATAGGCTAAAATTAGAATTTGAACAATGTGACAATTTCTAAGCTTTGGCAAGAAACTCTTATGTGACTTAAAAAGAGATAATTTTGTAACATTATCATATATATATATGATAATGCTAAAATATTTTATAACACACATGAGACTCAATACTTAATGTTTCATTGCAATCTTTTATGCAATTTTTAAGCATTAACAATATTTTGAATTTACATTGTACTTGTTCTATATTCTACAACGTTTTTATGATATATGAGATTTAATTTTTTAAAAAAACTAATATATTTAAATTTTCTTTATCACGTCCCCAGCTACGAACCCGTCCCCACTTTTTTTTGAGGCACATGTACCCAACACGTTCAGAATTCCACGAATCGGATTCTTTTGATGCATAGGTTTTAACAAACACTTCATATTTCCTTTTTGATGGAATAAAACCAAACTCTCTACATTAACAAGATGGGATAGCATGAAATATCCATTGTTATACATGCATATAAACTCAAAACATATAAACCTTACATTAAAACCAATGAAATTACTATTTACTTTTATCTTTGCTCTTTTCCTTTTCTTAAGCCCAACAAATAATGTGAAGTGTAACAAGCATAAGTCATTACAATTTAAGCAAGTCTTATTTCATTGAACTCTCTCTCCACAATAATTTTCATTTATCTTATAAGTAATGCTTTGTGTCTTTTCATGACTACCAACAAGCCTAATTGCTGCTATCATAGACCCATGTTTGGCATTATTGCAAATCCATGGCATTATTATCTATAGGTTGCCTCAGCATTCATGTTTTTCTACTATCAAATTAATTGGTTGTATTTCATGTTACCAACGTTAACAATATTTTTTATATATAAATAATTCATCAGAATCATAAATACTTTAAGAATGCAAATTTGACACTAGTTTATGTTCTTTTTATATTATCCATGTAAATCAGCTTCCTTCATGGTGACCTCCATTCAAAGGTGTGAGCCAAGGGAATTTCCTGCATCGGTTCCTTTAATTATTTATATACCCACAGGATTACCTGAGAAAGTAATGTTTTGTTAATTGCTTAATTCATAACGGGATATGATGTTTACGTTTTGTAGATGAAAGAAAAGCAACAAGGTGAGAACCCATTGCATAACAACAATAAATCAAATTTATTATTTAATAGTACAAAACAATAAGCAAGTTATTTCGTCTTCAGGAAGATAAAGAGGAAGGATGGATATGTTTGGGGCAGGCTAGAAACTGGGGTTGACAAATCTAAAAATGGCATCAATCAAACATCCTTGGATGTCTATAAAATACTGAAACAGTAAAATACTAAAGATGTAAAATAGGAAGAAATTGTTGGAGTTCTACGTAGCAAATGATCTTTACGGAAGAGGGAAAGCCTTCAGGATGATTGTTTCAACAGAGATACCAGGGCTGAAGCCTACCAACATACCCAATGGCAGTCCCTCGCCTTGTACTGGAGTGCCCGTTGGTAACAGACCACCTACTAATCTCGTCTAGAATGAATTATTACTGATGTGCTAGACATGTTCATGTTCTGCGCCAGAACATGTTGGCTTGCCTGCAGCTTGCTTGGCTACAGCGCCAGCTTGGCCTCCATGACGTCAAGATGGCTACTTCGCATCCAAAACAGATTATTCCAATCAGAATCTGGTATGCCTAGCGGCTTAACAACCCTCTTGAGCTCATCTTACAAGTTTTCGAAGATGACAGATGCCACATTCTTTAGCAGATGCACCATCAGGCCCACTTTTATAATGTCTCCCTCAATGCCTTCGCGGGAGTTTGCCAGCACCATCTGCTGAGCAGAGAGCAACTCGAAGCATGGGCTCTCACCTTCTACGACAGCAAGGTCATCTCCAACAATGAGGGCAGCCATGTCGTCACCGAAAACCTGGGCCACAACATTGTCGTGCCTGCCATTAGGGGCAGGACCACGGAAGAGGCAAGTGGTGATCTCAGAGCAGAGGACGAGTAGGCGGGCATCACGACGGCTCTCGGTGAGTGTCTTGGCAATTCAGAGGGCACTGCCATTGGCGTGGTAGCTCAAATGGTAAAGCATGATCCTCTCCACGTGGGGACTGAGGCCCATTGTCTTTGCGATCTCGAAGTCATTGTCAGGCATATGGATGGCGGATGTGCAATGGAATATCAAGTGAGTTATCCTACTCAGAGGCTACACCCACTACACCCACTCCGCCATGGCCTTGTTGATGGCTTCCTTGTCAACGCACAGTATCTCCCTCAGCATTATCTACTGTCTATCATTATGCGAGGGAGGGATCATCATAGGAGGCAAGGCTGGGATACTACTTCAGGATCTCCTCTGTGAGTAGCACATGCCTCTGGTTTGTTGATCTGCACTCTCTCACATATGCGTTGGAACTTACGCTTTACCTCAATCATGTGCTCATCGTTGGTCACCCTGAAGTAGTAATTAGAATACTTGCTGTGGTTTATCATGTTGGCAGGCTACGCTATGGCCATGGCTTGCACGTAAGCATTGCCCTATGCTTTCTCCACCGAGGCTGCCATGAATGAATGAGAAATGAAATGATGGCTTTGCTAATTGAATTATTCTAGTGGATCACCTTCTACTGAAAACTCAGTGGGGAACTAATGGAGGTGTTGGTGGGGAACTAATGGTGGTGTTGGTGATGAACATAAGGGGAATTGACGAAGCAATATATAATAGTGTATAAAGCGATACATAGAGTAATACAGCACCACCTTCTTTTGGTTGGCAATTGTTAAATCTAAGTCATGATGACAGCATTGGTATAAAAGACAACCACATCCTCAATGTTAGGGCATGTGTTTAATAAGTAGAAAATTACAATCCTCCGTTGTCCATATTGGTCGTTGGATTAGAATTTTAGGCAATTTAAAAAGAAATTAGGTTTAGAATTTTGGCCGATTTGAACTTTTGTTTAAAAAATAAATTAGATTTATAATCATTCTTGAAAACATGATTATGTAATATTCCCAACTATTTATACATGGGACCAACTCAGCTTAAGAAGTTGCATCAACGAAGTTAAATAATCTTCTCTCATGGATCTCCATTAGCGCCAACCACATTGGTTGAACTTTTAACTTAGTTTAGCTTTACGAGATGCACTTCACCCTGCTTTCATGCCAAAATACAAACCAATAGCCACTCAACTCTTGTTTAAGATGCACAATGAGTGCTTTGGGCATGTCTAGTTTTCATTTCCATGAATAACAAGTTGTTTATTATATCACATTTTCTTTACAACTAAATCTTTATTTCTTCCTAAGTTGTATTCTTGCAAATTCATGCTCAATCTCTTGCGTTACTTTGTTATCCTTGTAATCTTTGCATCACTAAGTGTTGTTATTAGTTGAATCTATAGGTATATTGAAACAAAATAATCGTTTAACAAAATGAACTATGAGAAAGGTTGGTGTGACTACAAATGGCTCAATGGTTTTGAAGTCTTTTTTATCTTTCAACTAATTCTAAAAAATCTCCTTTCTAGGGTAGTGTTGATGTCAACACTCCCATGCTCGCATGGGACCATGATTATCAATGTCTCTATTTCTCTCTCTTACAAACCACAATAAAAATCATGCAAGTAGTAGGAATTTAAACTATCGGGTGGTGGTCATTAATGGCAGCAGTTATGGACATTAGTGGCAAACATTTTGTAAGTTATGACAATTACGGTCATTAATGATGGTGATTACGATCATTAGTAGCAGACGTTTTGGAAGTTACGATGGTTATGGACATAAGTGGGCACTTAATTGGAGAATGTCGGCATTATTATACAAGAAGTGGTGGTGGTTTTTGTAGTCGTACATGAAATGTAGACATCATTATGGATAATCACAATGGCTATAAAATGGAGTCTAGGGAAGGGGCTCTTAGGAATGGAGGGAGTCCCAAACAGGCTCTGGCTATCAATTTGAAGGGGCAACTTCTTCTCCACTAAGTAGTAGTTCCCTCTTTTCTTTTCTTTTCTTTACAGGTTTCTAGTTGATCTTCGAGGAGGATCCAAGCTAAGAGCCAATGGCTCAAAATTGGATCCTTGCGGATGGTAGGAGCTTGTCTCAGTGGCACACACATGGGTGGATGATCTTCCTCTCTGTGGTGGTACACAAAAGATGGAAGACGGTAGTAGGCTTTAAGAATGGCAGTTGTTTCCCTATGTAGACTATAGTTGGCAGTCTCTTTCTCTCTCTCTCTCCCTCTCTCGTGACAATCATGGTCTTCCTACCCAATAGTGGATACCATCAGCAGTCATGGACTAGTAGTGTCAGCGGGACCAGGGAAAATTTAGTTCTTTTAATTATCTATTGTATTAAAGATAATTATTTAATTTAAATTCTAGATTACTTTCTAGTTTATTATTTGCAAAAGGCCATGTAGCCCTCTCTAGCTGAGACTATTCTTGGGCTTCTGTACCCATACGGGAGGCACCCTAGGCAAAAGTCTCCTAAAACGAGTTTTCTTTTCTAGTGTTGGTGTGACCAAAATTTATGCATCAACACCTTTTTGGTGCTAGAAGGAGGGCCTTTCTCCCGTCTTTTGTTTATTAGCTTTTCTTGTTATTTTTCTAGCCATTGTTATCTTATTTTCTGAAATATCTATTTTCTATTCTTTTCTAGTCCCTATTCTGTTTTTATTCCCTCAAAATTTCATTTTTCCTTATTTCAAACTTGTTTTAATTAAAATTTTTGTTTTCAGCCATTGCCTTGAAAATTCTTTTTAAAGAATTTTCGAGCCCTTTATTTCCTTTTCTCAAAAGTTCATTTCTTGAAAACTTTCAGGTCTCATCACCCATTTTTCTTTAATTTTTTTTGTTGTTGTTTTCATTTTTTTTTTCTAAATCCTTGTTTCCCAATCCCATTTTTGAATTTGTGTTTTGGTGGTCCTTACTTTAGTCCTAGGTTAGGTAAGGTGGTTTTATTTGATTATGCAATTTTAAGTTTATTTTTCTAAAATCTTGCATTTTATTGTTTTGCCTTTTAATTTTATAAGTATTGCAATTTTATACATTTATTTTTCTTTTAAAAAAAAGTAGCATATTTTAGTGTTTTTCTTTATCAAAAAATTATTATTTCAATATTTTATTTTCTTTAACGCACTTTTATAGTTTTATATTTTATAGTTTTGTTTTATGAGTGAACTCTCCTCTACTTCTAATCGACCAATCACTCATCTCTTCCAATTAAGGAAAAAACAAGCCTCACGTTTTCCAAGTTTTATTCCTAGGAGAGGCCGAACTAGGATGGTAGCCAATCAACACCAAGCTTCCTTGGTCAGTAACCCCTTTAACTTTACTAACTACCATGACATCCCAAAGTCACTTCAGAACATAAATTTGTTCTACGAACCCATAAACCCTTCTAGTGATACCCACCAACATATACAATGTTTTGAAACCTTACTAGGCATCTACAACATTGTCCAAAATGATGTGGCATGTAGGGTATTTATGACAACTTTTAGAACCAAAGCAACCCAATGGTTTTTGATGCTCCCTAATGCCTCCATTAACTCATGGTAAGAGTTCAAAATTAAGTTTTTGACTCAGTTTGACAAATTCACAATCCTTGCCATAGCATCTAGCAATTTCACCAACTTAAGAAAGCTACTTGGGGAAAATGTCAGAGATTACAACCTGAGATTCCTTCACTAATTAGCCAATGTGCCAAGCGAGATGTATCCACAACCCGATGGCATCCTCAACTTTTACCTCTCTTCCACAGACCCATTCTTTGCCTATGCCATCAAATCGGACCCCAACATTAGAGAAATACAAGGGGCAATGGCTAAAGCTGTGGAGTTAGAACAAATTACCCTTATGAATAGCATTCAAACCTAGTTTGGAATGATGAGCGTTAGCAATCCTATGCAACATAGTCCTCTACCAACTTTTCCAATGACCAACACTATGTTCCAAACTCCGGTTCCCTTCAAATTACTCAACCTACAAATAGCTATTTTCAAGGTCCGACATTTTCTCCATTCCTACTATCTAACATTGGTTTGAATGAGGATTAATCAAAGGCCTTAATTTAGTCCATCATAAACCCAAATGAGGTATCTAATCCTATTGAACCCCTAACTCAAACTCAAGATCAAATGACCTAGATATTAACCTCACTTCAAAAAATTTCCAATGAAGTAGTTGAACTAAAGAGAAACAACAACAAGGGTCCTATACAACCAGAAAAGCCTAGTTCATTAGTCAATGACAATTATTATTGTCTCCATAACACTAGGCAACATTCTGAAAAGACTTGTCCTCAATTTTTAGCATTATATGGTGACAACACCCAAGGTCAAAAAAATGGAAAACCTCCTATTATAGTCCTCAATGAACCTCATCAAATAGAAAACAAAGAGTTTTCCTCATTGGAGCAAGTTATGGTAAACAACCCCAATCCACCTAATGCTTGCTATCATAGACTTACTGACATAATGAACAACCTATAACAACAAACTAGGATTGACCCTTACACTCCTCCAAACAGGAGAGTTCCTAACAATGTAAATAACCAAATCGGGTCATCACAAGTAAATGCCCCACAACAAGTCAAAAGTGTACCTAAGACTTATGATCTAGTTGAGGATTTGAATGAGAAAGGTAAAACTTGTGAAGAAATCATAGAGGATAGTGCAAAATGAATCAAGTGATGACAACAAAAGGAAGAAAAAGAACCAAGAAATAGCTACGAACACATTTTAGCAAGGGGAATTGGCCGTAGAAGAAGAGGCTATAGACTTAACCATTGAAGAGGATGGTGGATGTGACATTTTCCTATATGACCATCCAATGGGCCATTGGCCGATCTTGTTGCATCTACAAGAGTATTGGGCTAGTGCATTAAATCCATGTTTGTATAGAAGTACATGCATAGGAGATTTTCTCTGCTATGCAATAATTTTAGACAACCCCAAAACCAACTGTACTATCTTGGGAGGACTTATTACTAGCCTCAACACTAGCATCAACAGTAGTGGCAATGACCACAGTCATGAAGGCGGTCATCACCAAACCAGCCATATCCTTCCTACCAATCAAACCCACATGAATATTATGTTCAACACCATATTTCACCAAGTGGTTCTACTCCCTCTACCTCAAATCACTACTACCAATCTCCCAAATATCATCATTCCGCAACATCTTATATGAGATGACCACCTCACACCTCTCACCCTACATCATATTTTAAATATTCTCATACTCACCTCCATCATATGTCACCTCCAATAAGAGAGGAAGGTTCAGCATCACAACATCAACAAGAGAATGCCACTTGTGTTGTAAACATACATGTAAATGACAAAATGCTAGTAGATCTCAACCAAAGACTTGGAAATGGCCCTTCTGGAGGAAAGGCTGTAAGCCGAAGCAAAACACTTATGGACCTACTACATCACTTGAAATAGCACAAGGAAAATTTAATGCAACTACCTTCCTCACAAAAATGATGTCTCTTGATCATACATAAAAGCCAATAACCATCACCACTCCAACACAAGACATAAACGATAAACCTATCATTGTGGAGAGACAAAAGAATTCATGCATCACCAATAATGATAAATGGTGCAATTGTGGGTTAAAAGTTCAAAATATTAACACAACCCCTATACCAACCCACCATAAAGCTCAGGAGCAAGTGTGTGAGCAAAAGCCAATATACAAAGTACCCACTAAACCAAAAGACACCTAGTGGCTTGAAAATGAGAATATAAAATTATCTCAAAGATGTATGGAAGTAACTGATTTACTTATCAATTCTAGAATTTTCT